>BLKM01012201.1:260821-296880 GCA_013340265.1 Coptotermes formosanus | reverse complement strand
TCCCCCCCCCCCCCCTCAGATAGGAAGTCTATGTGATCCCAGAGCCGTAGCCTTTAGCGTACCAAGTCCCGGTCGCGAATCAGGACTATAAACAGTTAGCGTAAGCAAGTCCCCGTTATAGAGTAAGGTGTCTGTTTTAGAGCCCAGCGATGCGTTAAAACGCAGGAATGGCTACTCAGACAAAGGGACGTCGACTTGCGCCAAGCGCAAGTCTCCGCCCTTAGTTAGCTCTTTGGTTGGTTGGTTGGCAAAAATTGTGCATTCCAGTATTCCGGATCCAGCGTTCACTGTCAAGACTTAACGTGCTACGAGCCTCCACGATCGGCTCCCGAGCATCATCCGCCACTCGGCCCGTTAGCAGCATCTACAGCTCGCACCCTGCGGAACGCGCCGCAGTGTCTACCAGCACACGCTGCTCGGCACCATAGAGCTGTCCCAGGCTCTCCACCGCGCAACCGGCTGACACTGTACACAACTCGCTCTCACTGCACTGCTTCATAGCAGCATACAGTAACCCACAAATATTTAGTGAGCAGTACCCATCACAAAGCTCCTCATTATGTAGTTTTCTCCAGTTTCTTCATAAGTCCTCAGCACCGTACTCTTTGAACACCTGCAGCCTGTGCACTGTGGGCCAGTGAAAGATCATGTTACTGACCCTTGGTTTGCCATAAATATATACCCAGACATGAATGAGAATTCTTCTCTTGATCAAATCCCACGTAGACTTAACATTTAAACAAGGTGGTTCTCCCTTCACATTACCACAATCAAGCGTGCACTTGCTCAAATGGGACATGTTCTGACAGGTTCATTAGAAGAGGTTGGCCTATTATCTGGCCACCCAGGTAACCACAACTCATCCCACTAGACTTATTTTTGTGGGGATTCATGAAGAACATTGTATACTAAAAGGAAGTTTCAAAATTTGCAGGTACTGGGAGAACACATATGCTGTAGTACAGCTCACCCATAACACACTGGAAAAAACCTAACAAAGTGTCTAGATGTCATTATGTTGTCTACCAGACATCACATTGAGTTGCACTGACCGACAACATAAACTTGCACTTTATTCAGTATTAAACGTATCTCATAAGTAAAGTTATTTCTTGAGATGTGTAGCCTTTACACAGCATATATACTCATACAATCCTTAGGATGTTGAACTTGTGACAGCCTTTGTAACTAAGGTAATGTCTCAGGCTTTCAAATTTATTGACAATACTGTACCCCTCTTCAGTGAACATGACGCAGACTTAAAGTATTATTTTAATGGCTGCATGTTTTGTAGAACTAAATCTCAAAAGTAGGTTTATTAGTGAGTAATTCAATCGTGACAGGTTGAAGTTCTGCTCATTGGGAATGCATTCCTTATATTTCAAGCAACATATGCCCAGTACATGGCTTTCCAATATACACTGCAATTTTGAATAATTAAACTGCCACATATATCCGGATCGTCTGTGTATTTGCAGTACTACACAGACTGGAAAAGACGAATTTCAACGGACTTCTTTATGTGCATAACTAAGCAAAAATGTCAAGTTCTGCAGATAAAGTATGGATTTCACATCATAATTAAATAAATTAATAGGCAAATATGGAATGACAGTTTTAACAATAAGTCTAAAATCGGATACAGTAGCACTGTTTAGCTTATAACCCAGTAAAATGGTGATAAACAACAAAAATCAGAACTAATACCCTAAACTACCCTGAAGATGGGGGCACCACGTTTTTCCGAAACCTCGGTCAATTACTCCAACGCCACGCCATCCTTGGAACTACAAACACATTGATATGGGAGTGAAAGCAGGAAAATTAAAGGGAAAGAAAGAAAGGAAAGGGACTCACGTGTTGACGATTTCCCATAAAGCTTACGAAAGTAAAGACGGCAAAACTAGACACTATGCGTTATAAACCAAAGAAGAAAAGAAGACGGCTGATGATCGGTGAGTTATGCGACCACTGGGCCAGTGAGGTTGGAACAGATCCGTGGCTGGAGCAGTGCACGGGTGACTGAAGTCCCAGATTGCTAAGTGTTGAGAAGTGGCTGGGAAAATGAATATATTTTCTTGGTTGTGGAAAAGTGACTCAGTCGCCGATTGATGGAAGCATGGGAGCACGATCTTATCAAGCTACGGTTCCAGTCAAGAGCATGAAGTAGCACACCAGCTGTCAGTGACAGCTGTAGTGTTTGATGTGTGATAACAGACTTTTTTTTTATTTTCTGGTTTAAAGTATGGTGCTATCGTCTAGTTTTGCGGAATAGTATTCAACATTTGTTCTTGTACAGTAAGAATACAACAGAATATTATAGGCTGTGACAGCGAAGGCCGAAGATAAGTGATAGTTTGTAGTTACGAAGTTTGGATTTGTTTGTACCAGAGTTTTTATAAACAAGAATGCCATACATATTGTAACGCGTCTGTTTGCTAGCATAGCATATTCCTTTCTTATTTGAATTCTGTGAAAGATATTTGAGGTTAAGTGACTTGAACCGTCTCCCAGATTCCCAAAAATGTGTTTTTGTTTGGCTGGCAGAAGACATTATGTTCATTAGTTCCGTGGTTGCGATGGTTATCAGTAAAATGCTTGAAAATGGTAAAATAATATTATAAAGAATGTTGGCGACTGTTTGTTCCAACATTTTAACCAGCAATTCCGTCTATATTTTGCAATGAAAATGCATATATGCTAGCATGTATAAGTAACTCTTGTACTACAATGTCCGAATCTAGTATTGTAAATAATCTGAATTCCAATAGTAATGAAGGCTTGGACTCATGTTTTATGGAGTCAGATTTTTCACATGCCGTAAGTAACAGTAACGAAAATGAAATGGACACTTTGAATCGTGTTGTACCTGAGAAGGCTGATGAAGAATTAAAAGGAGATGAAATTATTGAAGTTAGTAAAGCATCTGATAACTCCGAAACTAATGATGACATTGATTCATCAAGTTCAAATAGTTTTCCCGTTAATAATCCGCATTCAAACTGTGATCATTCCTGTGAAACCTCTTCACAAGATTTGCTTGACAGTGGGACAGAAATGGAATCTGATACGAGAGCACTGGGGAAGGATTATGATGTGCCAAATATTACTGCTGAGGATGAGCTGTTAATGGAGATAAATAAGCAGTTACCTGAATCAGAGGATGTGTCAAAAAGTCAGCATCCAAATGGCATGTCCTACTTCAATCATCCAGCTTATAAAACTGTTATTCAAGAATTGGCCCAGTTCAAAGAACAGGTTTCTGTACTGTGTTCAGAAGTAAGCAGGTAATTAATCATAACCAACATATTCTTTTCTTCTAATGTTACTTTTTATAACCACATTCACGAGAAATTCAGTGTACCTACTGGTGGAAATAGACTGTATGGAAGCATGTAAATAGGCCTACAGTAAAATAAATATTCGATGAACCTCAGTTTCAGAGTTCCCTATTGTGATATTTTCATGTTTATGTTCCCATCAAAGCTCTCACTGTTAAATATGCATGAAGTAATTATTTTCTGAAGGTCGTGAAGAACTGTAATCATCACAGTAAGTGATATCATTGTGAAGCTAATTTTTTATATCACAAATTATGTCAGAGTGGGTGAGGCTGTGAACTGTGTTTATTTGATGGGGAATAACCTGGCTATACAGCTTGATATTGTACTGTTGGCAGACTTGAAGCTGAAAATCAGAGACTGGAGGCAGATCGATCACATGAGATCTATGTGGTACAGCTGGAAGCACTAGAGAAAACTATTGGTCAGCAGCAAAGGGAGTTGAAGAAGCTGAATGAGCAGAACCATCAGCAGTTGGAAACCTTCAACCAAACAAAACAGGACCTGCAAACTAAGCTGGACAAGGTATGGTGACTTGGGAGTTTAAAAGAACGTACCTTGTTAAGTCTGAAAGTTACTGATAGTGCTGTATAGCAGTTTTTTTTTTTTGTGATTGCTTTGGACATAATTCAGCTCGCTTTTACATAAAAGCATTGTGTTTCAAACTCTGGTTCTCTTTTCTTCTTCAGGCGACACAATGAAGTAAGAGATTTCTGTTCTGTAGGACCCTGTTGCAGGGCCAGTCTCAGACCCTGGGTCTGTGAAACAGCTGTCAGGAATTTAGCATTTTTTTCATATAAAACTAAGTGGTGTGATTGTTACATTACGTGACTGGCTACGTGATGTTTGAAAACAGCTGGGAAGAAAAACTGCGTGTGAACAGTCCTTACCGACACTAAGATTGGAAAGAAAGTATTTAGCAGGAAATTTCTATTAATTGAAGACAGCAACTTTGCCATGTGGCTCAGAACATTTTTTAAAGATGTGAGGCTTGCATAGAAGTAGAAGGTCAATATTTTGAGACAACTTTGAGCTGAGATCTATGAAGGGCATAGTGTAAGGAGAAACCAGGCAGCAAATGATTTGTGTCACCTGCTGTGCTATGTGGAGAGCATGCCATAACTGTGTCTGGTGCCCAGACTTGGACAGACACACTATAGTATCCAGTGATGAAGGAGGAGAATTATGTGTAACACTGGGAGAGCGTGTTTGAAGTTATTGTGAGTGCTTGCCTGTTATGGCTGAGGAACACCACAGTCATGATGGATTAGTATCCTAGTACAAAATTTGAACCAGATAACTCAAACATGTAAGTTAGCTGCCTGAATGCATAGCCAAGGCAGGGGCACAGCAGGGATGGAATGCAAGTGATGCCATCACCCCAGGAAGCAGGGGTCCAAGAGGAGGCAAAATGAATATTGTAAATGAAAAAAATATGATTTTCTGTGTTCAACAGATTTAAAATTATTGAGTCAATTAACAAGGAAATTCAATAAATAATTGTGATGTTTTTAATGTCATAATTTCTGTTAGGGGCAGCCATTATGGCATTACACCCAAGATGATAGTAATCTTCAATGAATATTAAGGTTGTGGACTTCTGGGACATGCCATTGGGTAGTTGGTAGATGGTTACCAGAATTTTAGAGGAGCCTCCTGCCTCTGCCTTCAGTTTTGCCAGATTGTGAGGTCATATGTTATTCTGAAACAGTGGTAACCATCTATCAGACTGCATGTCATCACATCCTAGAAGACAACTATTAAAAGTACTGCACTTTTGTCTGTTAAATAAACTCAACAAAGAAGTGTTATGTGTGTAATTTAGAGCAAATTGTACCGACGTTATACTCCCACTATCATTGCCCAGATTCCTTTGCCATTAAGTATGCCACCAATGCCACAACATTTCAGCAGTTGATGTAAGTTTATTGCATACTTTTCCAGGTAACTTTCTATTTCTGTGTGAAACATGTGTGACAAAGGATAGTACACATTATTTGATTTGCCATTTAGGTGATAAAACAATATGAGGCAGCAAATAAGGATAAAGAGTCTATGGTAATGCGCTATGCTGTGAGTGAGAAGGAGGTGATTGACCAAAAGAGGGAACGGGAATCACTGGAAAAGAAACTTCGTGAAATGGGCAAAGAGAAAGATCTCCTGCTTGGGAAGCTGAAGGCAATGTCTACCGAAAAGATTCGGCTTGGTCAAATGCTGGACAGTAAGGTAACATTACTATGAATTAAATGTGTACATGGATTTCTTGGCCATGTGGGAACTCCTTGTGATGACCAATTTTTATGTGATGTAAAGAGGGCTTTCTTAAGAGACTTTTTAAACATCTGTCAGAATATACAACAAAAATAATTACAGGGAATTGAGGTTACTGGTTGTGTGGGATGTGATGGTGTACTTTCATAGATAGGTACCAACATTTTGGAGGAACCTCGTACTTCCCTCATGACCTGCAGATGGAGGTGGTACGTTCCTTGAATACATTGTTGATCACCATCTGCACTACACAGTGTAAAGCTCAAAAGACCACAGTGTAATGCTCCACTGCTGTGAAAGTCTCCATCTTATATATGTTCCTTATTAAGTCATTGCTGTATATCCCACTAGTAGGCATAATGGTCTTGGTTAAGTCTTGTTTAATGTCATGCTGTATAAGAAATGAAGGGCCATGTTAAGCTTGAGGTTGCAGCTGTGAAACTCATCTGATAGTTCTTCTGTGACTCCTCCTCCTCTATTTTTCCCTGGACTGTACCGTAGCCACTTGTGTAATAGCATTTTTACAGGGAAAGATAAGGTTGTGACAGTAACACATTGTTTGTTGTTTCAGTGTTGTGAGTTGTCTGCAGCACAAAAAGAGAATGAGAAGCTGAAAGAGGATCTGAATTGTCGGGAGATCAAAGTAAAGTGGGCACAGAATAAATTGAGGACTGAATTGGATGCTCATAAGGTAGTAATCTCCAGAATTGTGTGATGTATATTCTTCTGGGAAATGGACATCAGAGGATATTGTCCTTTATTACAGTTATTGCCTTGAATTCAACATATTGTATGTATGGTATTTCATAAGTTAACTTTATTTGGAAACAAAATAAGTGGCTGAAAATTATGCCACACAGTCAGTAATTTCCGACACACATAGCGTGTATGTTCTGGATTTTATGAAAGTTACGAAAGGATGATTTCTTTGATCGTGAACATTACAGTTACACTCTACAAGTCTTTCAACACAGTTGTTGTTATAGGAGACACAGGCAAAAGTGGACAAGTTGACCCAGAAGCTACAGGAAATGCACGAGGAGACAGAGCAGGTTCGACGAAATAGTCAGGCAATGATTCAAGCCTACCAGGAGTCCCAGGAGAACAAGGCTTATACTCTAGGTACTTCAGTAGTGTACCCTTCCATAATATCATTTTCAGTTTCAACAGTTATCTGCCAGCTTGCTGGTTCAAATGCATAGCTATTAAAACATGCAAAAACTACACTGTCTCTGAATTGATCTCTTCAAATGCTTACATTTTGTTTTGTGTGCATGCGTTCATTCATGTTGTGTGTGTGTGTGTGTGAGAGAGACACAGAGGGAGCACCTCAGACATCATATGGAAGCTGGACATAGTGCATTGATGTTTAAGTGCTTCCTAAAAGGAAGCTATGTGTGATGGTTCAAATATGATATATTAAATTTCCAGCGTTTCTCATGAATATGCCTGTAAGTACAGCAGACAGTCTGTGTACCCTTGTAGCTTTTCATGGCAGTGATTTCAGTAAAATCCCAATTTTACGTTTTTGTTGGGCCACTTAAAATGATGTAAAATCTGAGAAACATTGTGTTGGGCATTTGGCCAGGCCCGTACTTAAAGTGTGTAAAGTCACAAAAAATGCAAAATACGGGAAGGTAAAATTGGTATTTTACTGTATTAAGTTTCTAGTATTTTGTTGCATTATGCCCTGTAGTTTGGTAGATAAGTACCAATGTTTTGGATGAACATACTGCCTCCATTTTCAGGGTTGTACCCTGGACATGAGGACAACAAATTCTTCTGAAGCAGTAGTACCTCTATACTGAATTACATGACAATACATTCCAGAAGACTATAGTCTTTAAGTTCTGGTATTTTTAGTTTTTTATGGTGAGGTGCTGTTAGAAAGACAGCTGGCATCCATACTGGGAGGCTGTCTCCTCCATGTGTAACCTCCTTTCACCAGAATCTTATCCACATCGGTGCTTACGTTGTTACTGAGCTTTGTAGGCATCACGTTGCAGTATGCCCATGTGCATGCAGACAAACGTGCTTTATGTGTGGTGGAGGAATGTATGAAATGACTGAAAAAATGATACAGTAATCCACATTATTATTTATGTGAAGCAGTCATAATTCCAGGTCAAATTTCAACCTGGTACGTACCATCTTTAGAACACATTTGTTTATTTTTTTATACTGGAGGTGTCATCCTGTTAGGATTGTATCCACCTGCCTCTGTTCTTTCTCGTGTTTCCTGGAAGGAAAGTGTCTTCAGATAAAGAAAGCCTATGTATGGATTATACCTGTGGCAAAGTTATATGTAGCAGAAGAGTAAAATCTTCAAATTGAAATTGGAGTCTCTGATTTCTGGATTTTCTGCTATAAGATTTATCTGGATAGAGATTATAAACTCCGGCTTTTGCTACCATGTCTGTATTAGTGCACTACTGAACAGTGTAGTACAATTACAGATCAGCAGTTGAAGGAGCAACAAGCGAAGCTGATCATGGAGCAGCACGAACGAGAAAATAAAGAGGAAACTCATTGGCAGCTGCAGCAAGAAGTGGACAACCTGAAGAGAAAGCATCAGCTCATTATAGATGAAAATAATCTTTTGTCCATCAAGGTAAATGAGCACTGTCACTTCCATGAGAGGCAGTTTTAAGGAAAATTATCATAATCATGCACCTGAAGATTGGAGATCTGTATCTCATTCTTTGGATTAAGCTTCATTTTCTGCTTTTGACATTTCCACTTTGATGTCTAGCATTCAAGGCTCTCTGGCTTTGACTTTGCAAAGCTTGTCCTTCATAGTTTTTTCCCTTGTTCTTCCTTATGCATTACATATTTCTTAACCTGCTGTTCATGTCTTAATCTTGGTCTTCTTATTGGGCATTTTCCTGTTGGTTTCGTATTCAAAACCTTAGTTTGGTTTTTATGTTATTTATTCTTGAAATGTACCAGTACTGTCTTATTCTTTTATTTATTAATTTTATCTTTAAGGGTATTTATATTGTATCCAATTTTCTGGTTTCCTATCCTAAATCTTCTGGGTTTTCCTTCTGTCTTCTTAAAATTCTCATCTCAGTTGCTGTTCCATATCCAGGTTTTTGCTGCGTACGTTACTGTGTCCATGTAGTAACTTTTAAATAAACATAATATGTCCATGCCCCACAATTCCCATTTTCAGGCTTGGTATGTTAGTTATTAAGTTGCATACATCGGTCCATCTATTCCGGTGACTCTGTCTTGATAGGTCGTAATTTTGTTGGCAGAGATATACACTAAATCTTGGAAAAGTTTGATTAGTGGCAATGCATAATTTGCACACAATGTTCATTTAAGATTTTTCTCGATTTAAGGTGTGAAAAGCTTGTCTCCCAGACAAGTTTTAATTGGATGTTCTGTTGCACCTGGTTCCTCTTGTGATATTGTACTGACACTTGGTACAGGTTCAGAATCTGGAGAAGGAGAGGCTTGAGTATGAGCAGAACCTGTCAAAGCTAAAGAGACTGTCAGACCAGCGGTGGCAGGATGTTGTAGGCCTTCAGGCACAATTAGCAGAGATGGAGTCACTCAAGGCACAACTACAACAGTAAGTGTACTGACTGGAGAGTTTGTTTCCATGCTTGTTGTGGCAGATGCCACTGTAAACTGATCAGTGGCACAATATTTATATTTTCTGTTATTATTTCTAAGTTGAAATGCATATGAAATTTTAGTTGGAAAAATTGTGAAAGAAAAGGCCGGTTTCAAGACAGACATAGATGGGAAGATAATTTTAAAGTGGGCTTTCAAGTAACGGGGTGCGAGAATGTGAACAGGATTCTTCTGGTTCAGGCACACTGTACTGAATCTTCAGGTTCTGGAAAGACAGTGTTGTTGAGCTTGTTTAAAATCCATTAATTGTCACTCATATTGTGCTTATATCTTCTACAGCTTAAGTGTTATTCAGGATTCTTGTTTTATGTAATTGATTAACTGGATAGTGATTGAATAATTAATTAGGAAGGATGTGAAAGAAAGTGTTCATGGTCTACTTAGAGGCAGTGTTGTGATACTTACCTGGAAGGGCTAAGGAAAACCACTGAAGCGTTAGTCAGAATAGCTGGTTTCCAAGTTGAGATTTGTCATCTAATGACAGTCAGAAACTCACAGTAGACAGTGTTCAATGGTTGGATCATGAGTGATGGGAATTTTGGAAGAAATGTTGGTTAGTTTAAAGTACTATTCCAGTGTTTAGAGAGAGGGAGGAAAAGTGTGTAAAGTCTCATTTAGGATAGTCAGTCTTCTAACAAGAGATTTTGATAGGGAATTTTACAAATACAGGCTGATAATGTTACTGCTTGAGCCAGCTTGGTCCATTATCATCACTTAAAAATATTAACCCATGACCTTCCGAATAAGAGTTACTAACCACTGAACCATGTCTTTTTTATTATACATGAATGACACTGTAGATGAATCATATCATTTTAAACTTACTATACTGCATGTGTGACAACTTCCTTTAGTCGTATTCTGTAATGTGACATGATTTGCAATAACCAGCGTGTTTAATATGATATTTTAAAGTGAACAGGAAAAGCTAGGAGCAAGTCAGGCGGAAGTGGAGCACCTGAAAGTGAGTAAAGCAGAGTTACAGCAGGACATGGCTGCATGTCGAGAACGGGAAGCAGAGTTGCTGGACTTCACACAGAAACTCACAGAGAAGAATGTACGTCTGCAGTCAGAATTCTCTGCCATAGAAGCCAGGGTAATGAGCCTATTCAAGTAAGAGTAGTTTATGAAAAAATTTCACTATTCTAGGTAACAGTCACATTTCATGTGAGCGTGGCAGCCAGAGCTGTGTCGATTTAGAACACTATTCCCATGATATTGTGTTTCAAGTTCAGCAGTCAGTGTAAGCACTGCAGAGCCTTTATGAAGCACAGCAATTCTGCACCAACCACAGAGGTTCTTTCCTGGGAAACACTATGGCTGGCATGACCAAGGCCTAATGGAAAACTGTGGATTGGAAGAATTGCAACCACTTGTCAAAGATTAACTGAGGTGCATGTTCCTTCAAAGGAAAGGTAAAAAGTTCACCTTAGAATTGGCCATGAAGGCCCAGAGGGGCAGTAGAGGTACAACTCCACTCCTTCTTGAACCTTGGTGCTGGGGGAGGGGGGGTATGCAGTCAATGCCATGCCCTGGCCACTTTACCCCAGTGAAGGAGATCCAGTACCCATCGTACAGGAGGCTGGGTGGGCTCCAGAGCCAGTCTGGATGGGTGCAGAAAATCTCACTGCCACCAGGATTTGATCCCCACACTGTCCAGTCCATAGCAGATTGCCATACTGACTAACCTATCCTGGCCCATGCCTTTTCCTTCATTAAGAGCAAAAGAATACGTACTAACATGTTTAAAAAAGTTACATTCCTATAGTGTAATAAATAAAACAATGAAATTGTTGGTTTTATCCTTTACCTTTAAGCCTTAGATTACTAGCAGTTGAAGTCCTTGATGAAGATGATGACCACATGGTGGTGGTGTTGATAATGAGGAGGAGGAGGTGGTGGAGGAGGACACTGACAGTTACATCAGTGTCAGTGATGATGGTTGGGCTCACTCATTTCCTGCAATATTGTTTCTTTTGATGAGTACACAAATAAATGGCACAGTTGGCAAAACAAGCGCCTGTATCTCATATTCCAGGCTCAGCAGTTAGAATGTGAGCAGGGGCCTCTACAACGTCAGATAGTGGAACTTGAGAATTGTGTTTCATCACTGAGTCAGCAGGTACAGCAGGAGCAGAAACACCGCCAGGAGGAAAACCAGTTGCTGGCACGTCACCTTGCTGAGCGAACGCAGCATATTGAAGTTCTTGTACAGCAGCTGGAAGACCAGGAGGGTGAAAACCAGGTGTTGCGTCGGAAACAGGCCTCCGCACTTAAGGTGAGAATTGATGTTAATACATCCCTGTGAATCATATTTTAAAATAAATAGAAGGATGTAATCAACAAGTAATGTGTTCGATGTGCTGAGTGTGTAATGTGATGAGGAATAACCGTACATCAAGAGGCATGTACATTTTATTCTGTTTGTTGTTTTGAGTGTTTTGTAGTGACAGACTTGGCAATTCCTGTGGTACACCCCTGATGTTATGACACAAACTCATGACTGTGTTCGTTACTGGATATTGTAGTGATCAATTTAAGAGAATGAGATGCGCAAACTGTATAGCATACATGCAGGGAATAAGATATTCACATACAATTTTAGCAGGGTGACCTGAAGCAAAGAGACCATTTGGGAAATCGAGGCTAGATTGGAGGATATTATTGAAATAGATATTAAAAGAATATGATGTGAGGATATGGAGTGGGTTCATCTGGCTAAGGCTAAGGTCCAGTGGCATGATACTGTGAACATGGCAAGTAACCTTTGGATTCAATAAAAGATGAGGAATTTCTTGGCTAGCTGATCAACTGTTATCATCCAAAGAAGGACCTGCTGCAAGGAATTAGTTTTATAATACAGTGGAACTCAGTTATAACACCAAGAAGAGGACTGAATATTTTTTGTCATTATAAACAAGTGTTTTTATAACCAAGTAGTGTAACATTATGGTTAACAATGAGGAATTAATTGGTACTACATAATATCTGACACTATAGACGAGGTGTCATATAAACTGATGTCATTATAACCGGGTTCGACTGTGTTATAAAATAGAGTGTTAAGGGTTCCCATTTATCAGACATGTGCCACTGCTGTGTGCAGGAGCTGATGAGGGAGCTGCGACACTGCCGGAAGAGGCTGGATCTGTATGAATCATCTAGTGGCAGCAATTCACTTGGGCAGGGTTCTCGAGCCAGCTCATGCAATTCTCTAAATACTGTAGAAGGCAGCATAGTTGACACAAGTAGCAGCAAGGTGTCAGCAGGAGGGCAGGTCTCTCCAGGCAACTCTAACAGCATTCAGGTATTCTGTGTATTCTACATCAGTGTGCACTGTCAGTTGCATACACAGTCATGAATTCTGTGGACAGAATAATAGGAATGTCTGCTGTCGGTGGTGATTAGGTCATTACTTTCTTCTTCATCATTTCCAGTTCATTATTTATTGATCATCATAGTCATGGCTACATAATCTGAGCTTCGTCAGGAGAAATTGGGTTATTTTTTGTCTCGTGTATATGCTGAAAGCCTGAAAGCTGACATTGCATCACCCTTCTGCCATACAGCAGCAAGTTAGTGTTACAGTTATGGATGCGCAGGCCAGGTAACAGTGATTTCTAACAGCAATCTCTCATTTTGAAACTCCACATTTTCAAGAATGCATGAGTCAGCTTACTGTCTCTGGCTTTCAAAGAGAGTGACCAGATCTTCACAGCAGGTGTTGAGATTTGTTGTAACCATATGGTAACATATGACCCTCAGGCAATTTCCTTTAGCATTACCATATAGGCACACGTGTAAAGAAAAGACTAAACTGATGTGTCACATTCACACTCAGGTGAGTGCTCCACTGGAACCTGATCGGCAGATGCTGATTGAGAGGATTGTGAAGCTGCAGCAAGCAAATGCACGCAAGACAGAGAAGCTCGACTTCATGAAAGAACATACACGTCAGCTGGTAGCTGAGCTGCAGAAGAAGACACGTATTGTTCAAGACTACATCATACGTGAAGAGTCAGGTGCTCTGTCCCCTGCTTCAATGGACCAGAACAAAGTATGATACTCTGTTACGTAATTAGAACTTCTGTCAAAATGTCATAAAATTAACTTACAAAACAAACCAAGTTCTTATGGGTCTTAATATAGAATACTGTGTAAGCCTGAATATAAAGCATAGTCTTTTCAGAAATGGCCACACAGAAAGACAGGGGTCATCTTTTAAGTGAGGTGTTATATTTTCTAAATTTCTGAGCTTTTTTCTGTGAATACCCCAATGGGAAAGGAGTCGCCTTGTTGTCGGGCTTATATGGTACATTTAATTGATGTGTATGTTATACATTTTCTGTCATCATATTTTGTGTTGGTGTAGAACAGTGGTTCCCAAATTGTGCTCCATGGATCCCAAGGGATGTGTGACAAGTTCCCATGGGATACATAGCTACATTTCTTTAATGGCTACTTTGATATGATCGTTAGAATATCTTATTAAGAAACCTCCTGTACCCAGGAAGCAAGTGACAGTCAGTTTAATTAAGGTAAAATCAAGCAATGCATTGTTCCGTATGCTACTGGTATGTGTCTGTAGCTACCTAAAATCAGTTCTGAGACATAAATTTTTAATTTCGGATACCTACCATACAGACACTGTGTTTATGTGAGCAAGGATGTGAGGATCCATGTATATAACTGACCTGTTCACATAGTCTGTCCCTTATTTGTTAGGATGGATGTAGCTCAACAGGTTAGAGCTTGGTGCTAGTTCACTTGTGGCAAGGAATAATTTTGGTGGACTGCACAGGTGGTCATGTGGGCTTGATCTGGGGGGTTATGTGTTGTTGAATCTTGTACTTTAGAAGTGTCATCTGATAAAGTACAAAACAACATATGAAGTCTGCTTCTTATGTTGCACCTAAAGTTTATTTGTAGCCACTTGCTGTAAATGGGTGCTTATGCATGAATTTGACTGGGTCTTTATAGTTACATAACCAGATGCTTAGTTTCACTTTTGTGTCCTTGGTAAGTTTGGTGTGATACAGACTTCTGTTGCCAGTTCACACTTTGTCATGAACAATGTGATCTGATTCACATGACCTAAAATCTTCAACAAAACTGACATATTCTTTCTCTAACCAAAACCTTGAGTGTCCCTTGTAGATACAGAGGACATTATTTGCAGCTGAAAAGCAATTTAACCAGGAGAACTTCTTTCAGTTTGTGTGGCTCTTAACAAGAAGTGTATTTTATGATATGAGTTTTCAGTTGGGGTACTTCCCGGGTGCTCAGTAATATTATATCACAAGATTAAAGTACTCACTCCAGTCATCTGTGAGAAAGAATAAAATACTTTAATGAATTGTGAACGTTTTGTGGATGTGTGTTTGATCTACAATTGTGGCTCTTTTATGCTGTATTTTTTGTGCACAACTGTGATTTTTTATGCTGTTTATTTGATTCACAATTTCTTTCACAAGCCTCCACAGCCCAGCCATGAGAGGAAGAAAACAAAGGTAAACACAATCACATTTTTGTTCCCTGTTGTGTGGAAGTATTTGGGCAATAATAGTGAGAGGAAAGAGAATGTGACTGACACCACATGTTTCAGAATTAATTGAAGAAATCCACACTTCAAGTTAATTTTGAATGCCCAAATTTTTGCCATTTTCTCTGTGACATCTTTTGTTGGCTTCCCAACTTATCACACCTGTTTAGTTTGTATGTGGTATGTTTTGAAGTTCTGTTACCAAAGTCATATGTCAGTGATTGAACCTTGAGTTTTGTGTTTATCCTTACCTTGTTAGGTCTGATCCCTCACCATTATAACCGTAGAAAGGAAAGGTCTGTGCAGGATTTGGTTATATATTGGCCTAGCATTTCTGTGGCGATATTGAGAGCTTCTGGAATAAAACTAAGACAATGTACCAATGATAAAGTCTTACTATTATTGTCATAAATTTTACTGTATTTCTAAAAGATGTTACATTGTATGTACACAAAATAAAATGTGGTATTTGGGTCACTGGGATCTGTAGATGACACTGAGCAGAGTCATTATTGAGAAGGATTGTAGTAACTTGGCTGCTGCAGAATTCTGTTTTATTGAATCCAAATATTCATTTCCACATTCACATTGGATGTTGTTGTGAACCAACTGAATCCTGTCCACCCCTCATGTGCTGTATTTCTTTATATTCATTTTAATATTGCCCTCCAATTTACAGTGTATGTCTACACATACTTTACAACTTTAAGGAGCTGTTGATATTGAGGTACTTGATATTTTATTTTACCACAGCAATTTGTGTCAAGATAGCAGTCTATTGAGATGTGACACTGTACAGTATGGTAGGTAGGTAGGTAGGTAGGTAGTGATGTTTCAGGGCACCTGCTGCTTGTATTAACAGGTTCAGAGATGGAGGCAGCGGGTTCCTCCAGAACACTGATTGCCATCTGCCAGTCTGTATGACATCCCAGAATACTGGATTGTAGTTACTTCTTTCTGCATGCTTTTTCTGTATTTGTGATAATTGTTGTGTCTTCCACTTTCCCTTATATCCATATTCCTTTTGCAGGATGTAGAGAAAATTGCAGTATACCAGAAAGTGTATTTACTATTTTACCTGGAATTTGACAGCCTTAACTGGTTGAATAGTGTGTGTGTGGGGGGGGGGGGGGGGGCACACGGGTGCCCAATAAGTGTGGTGGTAAATAATGAGATTATGCGCACAGCTCCAGACCTTGATTGTTGATCACCAAAGTAAGCAATACTAGTTAACCATTGTATTTTCCCACAGACACATGCCAAACCATGCTCCGTTACATCATTGTAGTGTAAAGTAATAATTTTTAAAAAATTAACGCTGTGATAATGTTTGATAAAAATAAATTGAACAATGAGTAAATCTCAAGTTTCTTTTGAAACTGGAAAAAAAAAACTGCCACCAAACTTTTCAGTCTGTTACATGATATATATGGAAAAGATACCAGAGTCACTTGAAGCACTTGCACAAACATGCTTCAGGGAGCACTTGGAGACCTGGAAGGCTTGTGTGGAGTGGTATGTCCCTTCCAATGAATTTATATGTCATTTTCCAGGAAGAACTTTCAAAGCATGGAGGTATCATGGCCTCAGTGTATGGTTCCCGTGCACTGGACAGCAACATGACATTGGAATTATCCCTGGAAATTAACAGGAAGCTGCAAGCAGTGCTGGAAGACACGCTTCTCAAAAATATCACACTCAAGGTAAAATCCAGTGTGTATGTTAACTGCTAATGTAGAGCTCCAGTGCAAAATTCAATCACAGTTCAGTAATTAGTTTCAGACATGAAACTTTTGGATGGATAAGAATATAAAGTTTTCTGGTAATGCATGCATTGTGCACACCTTTTCCACAAATACTTACAAAAGATGCATGGCATCTCCAAAATACATGTTTTCAGTGTCAGTTTCCCATTACTGTCAGTAGTCCACCATAAGATACAGCACATTTTGTAAATTTTGATGTTCATATGCATGGGCTGCCTTCCTCATCTGTCCTTAGTGGTTAAGTACAAGACAGGCAATGTACGTATAAACGTAATATAGAGGCGCATTTCGCATAACCATTATTGCTATGGAAAACCAGTAAGTATTACATATTCTAAGTGTGTGTCTGTAGCTTTCGTTATCCAGCATGCAGTGCACATGCGCAGTATTATATTGTCATCTGTGGCCTGTCCAGCTCTACAACATTTTTCTACATTATCGCATAAACAGTATGATTTTCGGAAGAAAGTTATTGAACATAAAATGTGTTTCGACTAGCTCTACAGTTTTGGTGTGAAACATTTCTCATTCTGGGAAGAACTGAGTAAGATGTTGTAAAGGTACATATGTATTCATGTAGAGTACCTGTTATTCTTGTCAGATTTTAGTAAAACTTGAATTTTCTCAACAGAGTTTCGATAAGTACTCAGATATCGTATTTCATGAAAATCCATCCAGTGGAAGCTAAGTTGTTCCATGCAGATGGACAGATGCACAGACAGATGGACGGTTAGACAGACAGACATGACGAAGCTAAGAATTGCTTTTTGCAATGTTGTGCACATGTCTAAAAATAAGAACTCAACATTTTGCTTGTATTGGGTGTGATACTGTATAGCTGGGGGATAGACACAAGTGTTTTTGAGTAACACACTGCTTCATCCCTTCTGTCCTGAAGATGGAAGCAGCAGATGCCTCTGAAACATTGGTACTTATCTACCATCCAGCATGGCATTACATCACAGAAGATTAATTGATTCTTACTGCTGTGAGAATATCAAAATTAAAGTTAATTTTGATGTTAGTATGAAGTGTTCCTGTTATTTTATACCTGTTCAAGATACACTGTATTTTTACTTCCTGGTACATCTTATTTTTAAACAGCCTCTTCTGTTTGTGCAGGAAAGTATTGATACACTGGGTGAAGAAATTGCAAGGCTGACAGTGGAGCGGCAAAATACAGGGCAGTCATAGTCGTGTCATTTAATAGACTTGAACCAGTGTTGGAATAACAGTGATAATGTCTAATGTGTAAATGCTGGAAGATTTATTTCTCTTTTGCTCCATATTTCAAATTTTATAGGTGGTACATAAAGCGAACCTTGTGCAATATTTATAAGCAGAAATCTCCAATAACAGTTTCAGTTGAGTAAAAATGTGAAGAGGAAACTTGATACAGAGCGTGTTGCTTTTCATGTCCAACTCATGTTGTCACCAAACCACGGAATTTCTTTTTACATTGTTGAGTATCATCCAATCCAAACATGAGTGTGGTATCTGTTGTGTCTGTTTCATTGGTGCACTTTAATTACTCATATGTCTGAAGAGTAAGTTCATCTGTCTACCTGGTTAATACATTATTTTACACTTAAGCAGGAAGCACGCACTTACAAGACACATCAGAATAGGCCTTTATCAAATTATCATGGGAGTCATATAGAATATTATAATTTATATGTGGTGTAGAAAATACTTGGTTGATTTGTGAACATTCATACTTTATCAGCAGTATATCATGTTAGTTTCATTATCTGCATCACAGGTCATAAGAGTTGTTTTTTTGTTTTGCCCACATTGATGGAGTACTAAAATAATAATTTAAAAAGGAAATGGTCTCATATTGAATAGAAGAATATGTGATCCTTCTAAGGTATATAAATTTTCTGATGTACATTACATAATTAACTAAGTATCTGATATAACAGACCCCATGTATTCAACACCAGTAATTCAGAAGTCTACCATCTGACTTAATCCTTGAGACTGAATGTCCATTTCCTTTCCTCAAAACGTGATGCTTTCTTGAGAAGCTATTAGTCTGTCAGTCAAGAAATTCCATGTACAGTAAAACTCATTTAAGAAGGCCCCGGTTAAGAAAATTTCCCGCCTAAGAACTCAGGATAAAAAAGCACCAAAATTCTCCCATTTGATTAACATTACATGTTGCCCTTTTAATACATCCCCACATAAGAAAATTTCCCGCCTAAGAAGTAACAAATTTGGCAATGAAACAATTTTTTTACCCATTTAATACACCTTCTGTTTCAAAATCTTAAAGAATTTCCCCAAGTTTCCATTCGTTCCATTTCCAAAATGCAGCATTCAAATGGCGCGGTCAGTTCATAGAGGTTAATCTCCAAGGTCACTTCCCCCATGTTTCACACAGTGGAGTGGCACAACCTCACGGCCGACACAGGGGTGTTGTATTTCTTCCGTGATGCACAGACTGTAGTCAGTCCCCACTACTCAGTCTCTCACAACAACCAAAAAATTGTATCGGGCAGCCAGAAGCTGATTCTAGCTGTTCCATGACCTGGATAAGCCTGCATTTGGCAACGGCTGGCATGTAGCAGCTCACTTGCCACTTCAGGTGCCCTGGACTTGGAGGAAATGAAGGCAGCCAATAACATTTCAAGAAGTTTAGGCACACGTATTCGAAGTGACACATTGTTCCATGTTGCTGGGGGGACAGCGGTTTGATGCAAGATGAGTGAGTGGTCAAATGCAACAACTTGTTTAAACATAATTTATCAGCAATAATAAAAATGTGTCATGGTGTAGCATGATTGTGAAACATTTGTGGTGACTGTGCAGATAAGTTACATCAGCAATTCCAGAAAATAAATTCAAGACACTGCAGAGTTAGTCAAAGTAACTGGAACTACTAACCACCCCTAATGGTCTGCCTAAAAGCAAACCTATGGAATCTGAAGATGTATACTGCTACTGTTTTTGAAAAAAGAGCAACAACCCATGCTTGAAAAATATTTCAAGGAAAAGTAAACGTCTGGAATCAAATGTGAACTTGTGAATGAAAAATCAGTAACAGTATTGGTAAAGGTGTAAATAAAACTGTGAATGAAAGGTTACAGACAAAATGGTTAAATGGTCAGATACGAGTGAGAATGTATTAAGATAGCTGCAAATTATACAAATTCAGCATACATGTGTAATAAGTTCACAAAAAGTTTAAAAAAATGGAACTTTTCATTCCTACCCTTTTAAGAAATTTCCTGTTTAAGAAGTCAGATTTTCTTGGAATTTTCAAAAACGTCTTAACAGGGTTTTACTGTACTTCATGAAGCATGAAAGTTCGTTGCCATGAATAATATCATTTACACTTACAAGGACGTTTCCCATTGTCACTGTAAAAAACAATAATCACAACATTTCAGAAACAGTTAGCTTCCAAAATGTTGTGGTTATTGTTTTGTACAGTGACAATGGGAAACGTCCTTGTCAGTGTAAGCGATATTATTCATGTGAAACCAGTGTCCAGAACTTATATGCTCCAGTTCCTTACCATATTTTTTAATATCCCTAGTAATCTGATCCTCTTATGTTCTTCTCAGTCCCCCTGAGTCTCCCTGTTGTATTTGATAAGAGGTTTACCTTGTGAAATTTTTATCACTTGCATATATTTCCCTCCTGGGATATAAGTTATCTCTATCATCGACTTGACAGACATATTAGTACTAGGTGACTTGTATGAATACTGAAATTGTGTGTTATGTAAGGGGAAAGGTGGGGAGGAGTAAAGGGGAAGGAGGTCAATCCCATGCATGTGTCATGACGGGAGTGCCATCACATGACACACTGTCTATTAGAAGGGCTTCAGTTGTACCAATGACTGACAACATTGTTCTCTAATACTTGACAGTAACAGTGATATGGTTCTGTCCCTACTTGTACTTACCAGTCTTTGTATTACAAAGTGTCTTTGTTGCTTCTTATTCACTTTTTGAATATCATGTACAAATGTTGTATTAATACTAGTTTATTGCTGCTGTGATTCAGATCTGTGGTGCAATGGAGTGGACTCAGGCTAGGTTACTTGGAAACAAATGGTGAATGGCTTGAGCGACTGGAGCAGATGGTACATATGTTCAGTGTGCAAGCTGTGCATTGTGTGTGTCCAAGATTTACACCCATCATTAAGCATTATGCATTAACCCTTCGAAGGAAAATTTTCCTGTAACAGATGTTTAAAAATTGAGTTCCTTTCTTACAGTTGAATCTGCATTACAGAGACCAGATAGTTACAGCTGTAAGTGATATTTTGTTGTGAGAATCATACAAACCATACACATACCCTCTGTAGGCAAAATGCAGAGTTTGTAGTTTTAAAACAGGTGATACTTATAGTTACTGTTTTCCAGAGGGTTAAAAGAAACATACTGTCATACTGGTTCAATACATGCAGTGTAATCTCCCTATAATAAGAATCAAATAGCCCATATTTTTGGACTTTGTGATGCTGAAGCGTGTTGTGTTTACAAATGTAACTGTTTTGTTTCCTACAGCAGATCTAATAGAGTGCATCAAAAAATATTATGAAATTTGCGCTCTATTCTTGCTAATATTTATGATGTCCAAGACTGTTCAAAGTGCGTGGCAGTTAATGTACGTGTTATTCATTTCGAAAGTTTTAGGTCCTATATATTGTGACACTGACAAGGAGAACAACCATATTTCTGGTAAAGAACTGGTACTTCGGCTAGTCTAATATAATTGAAGTGTCTACTCCAAAGAGGGGGGTTACCAATTCAGGAAGTGACTGGTACAAGTTATAGCATGAATTTGATGACAGTGAGGTAAAGTATGTTGGTTGAGCTATTTTTATTTCAGTCAATACTTTTTGTGCAATTAATATAAAAAGTTGATAATTGTCACCACAGCAGTTTCTTTTTGAATAAGGACATCTAAAAATTACAGAAAGAGGGTATATCAGTAGTCTTGTGTTAAAAAATGGGAAACATCATGTATAGTTAAAAAACATGAACTAACCCAATAGTGCTTTTGTACTTAAGTCAGTAAAGTCACTTTATAAAGTAAGCACAAACTGGTGGAAGTCTAATATTTCTTGCAAGCACTATACATGTTCTCTGTAAATCATAGTCTTTTACAATCTCTGAATTTGTAAGTCTTATGCCACCTGTCTGTTGGTTGTCTCACAGTACTTATTTCCTATTCTTGTTATGTGCAGCCACATTAAGTTGCTTCCTTGCTGCTGGTCTGCCGAACTGCCTGAGGTGTTGTAAATCTTGCATTTGTTACACTGAAATTGCTAAAAAAAAGTCCTTCATAAACCACCACCAACTCCAGAAAGACGTTTAAAAATTACACCTTGCAAGCTGAATCCATACTCATTGAACCTTCTTAGTGTTTGCCATGCAAAGAGATTCTACTTGTTTCATCTGCATGCCCATCATTTGCATTATTAAGCTGTTCACAGGAATAGCAACTGATGTTTCCCAGTGGTAGTGTGATGGCTTCATGTAAGCACTCTTGACTAACCTAATTCAGTGCTGGAAGTCAGCTGGTTATTTATGATTAATGAGTGCTGTGATATGATCACCTTCTAGTAATGTCCTTGGAATAGATATTATTGTTCTGACTCTGTGACCAACATGCATCACCAAAAGCAAAACCTGAAAACAGTGTAGCATTTGTTTTGACTGCGGTGTGAGTCACAAACCATCTTAAGGTTCTTCACGGTAGGGTCCAAAATATTGAAAATAAAAGGGTAAATTATTGACACCACATAATCTGATCCTTTTATTCAGCTCTTTCAGGATAACAGTAGAAGACAGAATATCATGATGACAAAATGTGAAGATTGAAGGAATAAAATGCCAACTGACAACACTACAATCATGGGTTGTAATACATAAGTACCAGTATGTGTTGTGTTTACTACAGGGCATTAAATTGTTTAATAATACGATTAATCGTGTTTTTTTGAAATAGCAGTTTGCAGACATTGAAATTGTGTGAATATCACTTAAACCCTGTTTCAAATGTGGATAAGCTCACCTTTTTTTCATAACGCCACAAGTTCTATCATAATATTTCCTTCTCTTTGTGCACAAGTTTATTTTATTCACAACAGTGCATTCACTTTCACTACAATCAAATGATGCCATTATTTATAGTGATTCTTTAATGAAAACTGGCTGAAAATATAAAACCTGATACTACATTTCTTAGTGTGGGAACTCATTAAGTTCTGACAGCAGACTCAAAAAAGGCTAGTAGTGAAATAGGAATGATGTGAGCTTACTCATGACTTCACCTTCTTGCATTGTATACCCATCATTTATGCCTGATTATTGCATAACTGTCACCTTTTTCACAGCACTTTTTATTCCCATCGGTGTTTGTGTTGTTTACTGTACATCACATTTTACAAATTATGACATACCCACTTGTTGCAGTTGACTCTTCATACATACAAGTGTAACTTCTTAATTTCCTGTTTCCTGTTGTGTGCCTAATACAGGACATCCAAGAATACTGTACTGACTGTATTCTATTGCCAGTATGTATGGTAGCCATGGCTATTAAAGTGCTGTGCAAGTATTGTGATGGAGTTTTTGGAAGTGATTCAGATGCTCATTCCCAATCATCTTTTTTCTTTCCTCCCCCCCCCCTCCCCCCCCCGCCCATTTATGTACAGGAAATTTTAGTTTCTTCACATTTGTCATCCCTTTGAAAATGATTCAAATCCTCACTCCCAATTGTCCTTTTTCTTTCCTTTTCTTTTTTCTTTCTTTTTCTTTACTTACAGTAAATTTTAATTTCTTGACATTTGTTATTCCTTTAGTCTTTCAGCCACTTTAGGTTGTGATATTGATGAGGATAGCATCTGTATGCTGTATAAAGAACAGGTACTTCTGCTTGTTATTTAGATAAATGTCTGTATGTTTATATGCATTTATTCTTGCCAGAAGCATGGGCTCTGTATTATATAAAAGTTACTTTAAATTGTAAATTCTGAAGATTGTGGCAGTTTTTATATTGTTCACTGAGAAGTGAATGCCTCTTAAAGCATTTTTTATAAATACTGGAATTAGGAAATATATGCGTAGCAGATCTGGAGCTTTCTGACCCTTTGTTTAATTATCTCTAAAACAGCATGACCTATTGAAAAGTGTGTGCAGCATAATATGGGTGTTCCACTTTTCTCTACAATTTTGTTGAAACCATATTTCACTACATAATCTTTTGTGCATAAGATGCATGGAGAAATGCCTGTAAGTCAAGGTGTGAAGTCTGTTATTACTGACTGATTTTAACTAAAACTAGATTGTGTCATCAAACTTTTCGTAAAATTCCTTAGTACCAAATCTGATGAAAATGTGTACACAGACATGGTGAAGCAAATAGATGCATTTATGCAACTTTTCATTATGAACACTCCAAAAGTTTGGTCATTGCTGAGCCAATAGACAGGAGACAGGAATAAATGGGTGATCTGTATGCTTTAAGGTAACACAGTGCATATGTCAAATTGGTGAATAGTGGCCCTGTTATATTAAAAATGATAGAATGTCAAACGTTTCCACATTATGAGGAACGTGCAGGTGAAAATTATGGTAACATTGAGGAGGAGGATGCAGATATTTCATTTTGTAAACTTGTATTTCATAGAACAACTTAACATGGGATGCTAATATGCCATTTCTATGAATACTGAATGTACAGAAATATGTCTTACAGAAAAGGTATCACTGCCAGTGCAAATCTTAAGCAGAGGTTAAATATATGCATGCAGAAGAAGAAATGTGCAGAAGATGTACATTTGTTCCTAAAGATTAATAATTTTGTTACATTAGTCATAGTTATTACATAATATCTGTGTATTTGAAACTTATGTATAATTATGTATGTACTTGTAAAACTATAGTCTTGATAAATGGCCTTTCATTATTATGTAATGTACTGCAGCTATTGCATGGCATCATGATTACAGTCTTCAGCAATGTAATGCTGTGTAGTCTGGCGGGTAATTACCGGCATATTGGAGGAACTTGTTGCATTTGTCTTCACAGCTGAAGACTGAGGCAGAAGGTTCCTCTGATACATTCTTTCGTACTTGTGTCTACATGGTGTCAAGCTGAATACTGCGATGTTAATATCCACGACTGTGTCAGCCACATATCTCATACATTTTGTTACATGCTTCATTCTTACTTATGTGTTGTTCTGCAAACTATGAATATCGTATAAGTTTCTGCTGATATATACAGTTAAACTTCTGTGTACTGAAATTCAGAAAACCAAAATTTTTTACTTCATTGAATGGAAGTGCACAGTGTAGCCCACTTAAATGTATTATTTGTTGCCACTTTTTATTTGAAAGCTTTTGTTAGCTTATGGTAGAAAATTTTCCATTAGACATCCGTGTCTGTCTTCTGCAGAACTGAGAACTTTTGCTATAAGGGTCACCCAAAGGCTGATTTTACATACAAAAGAAATTACGTAATTGAAATATATATATTGATATTATATTTTACAATATTGTACTGCCTGTATTTTCCTTTTTTTCAGAGTAGCAGTTTTTTATGTTGGTTCATTTCTAGCTGGTTGAGAAACTTGTGAAGTACCCATGCAGTGAGTGTTCAGATAAAAATGCAGTTGCAGTTCCTCAGAGGGATCCCCATTTTTGTTGTGGATTCAACCTCATCACGTGAAGAGTGAAATTAGTCCTGTGCTTGAACTGCATGCTGTGCAGGTATGAAGGAAATGCAGGATACCTTCACCACAAGTAACAATTATTGTCAGGAATAGGGGCTTTTAATTCTCCCAGTGCACAGTGGTTCCGGTAATCATGTTTGAACTTGGGGTAGCAGTATTGGTATTGAAACAGTGCAGTGCTTTGTCAACTGGAGAACATACATGCATCTCTGCTGGTAAAGAACAATAATTATATTGGCTTGTGAAATGGTCAAACATTTTGGCCATCTGTCATGGTTGCCTGCCATTTTAGGTTATGTAAGAAAATGTCCTCTCTGTCATATCATCCTGCCCGTATACAGGTTGATGTAACAGTAACACTTAATCTTGTATGTGGGAGATAAACAGTTCAAATCTCAGACAATTTACTGACTCCTGAGTGAGGTTCTTGGTTTTCCTTATGCCTTGACACAGTGCTAGAAAATAGGCCACATAACCCTCCTTTCATACCCCATACAAAATGCCAGAGAATAGAACATACATGCCTTCTTTGAAATCTTTATTTAGTTAACATTCATTATCATGTCCTCTTGTCATTAGGTATTGTATAACCTTTTCAGTTCAGCAGTATTAATTGAGCTAAAAATTAGTCGTGTATTGGTGACTGGTCCTGACAGTGAAAGTACTTGTCAAAAAACTACTTAATGTATTAAACCATCCAAGTAAAACAAATGCATACTAATTGTCCAACCTGTTTCAGTCTCGTATGTCATCCTCAAAGGCACTTCATACCATTTATGGTATTGTTAGGTCTGCAATTTTGAAGTACATGAAGTGAAACACATTGCAGTCATATATAATTTTGAATTTGTTAAAATTTTAGGAACGCAAAATGTAGTATAATGAACATACATAGCAAATGACAGCAACAACCAGTAATGTTAGACTTTTTCCCTCCTATAAATTCTGAAGTATTGAAATCTTTTAAATATAACCAGAATAATCAGCAACTTCAATCTAGAACATCTTTGACATTTTTTGCATTTGTAGGTGTTCTGAGATATGGACATGGACCTGTGAAATGATGAGTACTCTATTGTAGAAGGAGGTGGTGTCTTCATTATGTTCAAGGGGAGAAAAGAATGTGTATGATGAAGCTGAGTGCCTTTTCTTACTCTCATCATTGTTATTTGACGAAACATTAGTTGACTGCTGAGAGATGGTTGTATGAAGATCTCAGTGATCAAATATAACTGCATGCAGCACAGACCTTGACAAGCTAGTAGTTCTTCAGCCAGTCGAGAAACTCCCCGCATTTTACGGAACCCAAGGGTTCATTATTGGGTTCACAAGGCCTTGCCATTTGTCCCTGTCTCAAGCCAGATTAAGTCCACATGCTTCCTGCCTATCTCTTTTAAGACCCATTTTAATATTATCCTCCCATCTACACCTAGGTAATTCATTCAGGTTTCCCCAACAAAACCTTGCAGGCGTTTTCCTTCTGCCTCCACACATGCCACATGCCCCACCCATCTCATTCCTTTCTATTTAATTGCCGTAATAATATTTGGTAAGGAATATGAATCATGAAGCTCCCCATTATGCAGATTTCTGCAGCCTCCTATTACTCACCCCTCCTAAGCCTAAGTATTTGCCTCAGCTCCCTACTCTCAAACACCTTTGGCATATGTTCCTTCCTGAGAGGCCAAGTTTCACACCCTTGCAAAACACAAGGCAAAATTATAGTTCTGTACATTTTATTTATTTATTTATTTATTTATTTATTTATTTATTTATTTTTTTTTTTTTGGGACAGTAGACGCGGAAATGACAGATTTTTGACCGAATGACAGCAGACGAGTATTTGTGACTGTTTTTGTTTTGTAACCCAGTATCTTCTGCAGCCGTTACTCAAAATTTGAAGTACCTCCGTTTTACTGACGGGTACATTCAGAATGCAAGGCTGCCAAAATGCGCATTATAGTTTCGCCCTGTCTACCTATCCCTTCTAAAACTCTAAAGCCGTTATTACGGAGTTTTTGAGTTTACCAAAAAAAAAATTCCGGTACATACAAAATTTCATTTAAAATGAAACAACAGAAACTACGCAGACCATGCGAGATTTGAGGCGTCTGCCGCGGTGTAGCAGAGGTCTTCGTTCTTCTGGGCCCTGACGCGGTGTAGGTTAGTAGCTGGTTCCCCAGCAACGCCACTGTAACATCCAAGATGAGCGGAGGCCTGCAGCAAGGCCAGTTTGCAGTCCGAGCGTAACTAGCTAAAAAATATCTGTTGGTGCCAAACAATTTTATCACGTGACTGGAGGGTATACCATATCTGACCGCATGACGGAACATTGTCTGTAATCTTCAATTTTAAACATGGAAGCAGCATGTTCCTCCGAAACGTCATCAGCACAGCCAACCTGCTCACTGCATGCCAGTCCCCCCCGCCCCCGACAAGGTGATACACTCTGACGCTGGCTCGGCATGCTGTGCCGTAAATCGGTGAGCAGTATACATACCGCCACAGATGCATGATGGGTGTCACAGAAGGCAGATGCGTCATGGGCTGTACAGTGGTGTGTTAGTTTATGTAAACATCAGTGAGGAAGCAAAAGTTAACCTTGCGGAGCTTGTTGGGAACACCATTTTATATGCCTGGAAAGACTGGGTATATAGCAAAGGATTAGTTGACCTCGTGTGGGAAAACACCGGGAAAGGAATAAATAAATTGAGATGTTTTACTGCTGAATATACTGTGATTAAACGTAATGTAGGCTTACTGTAATGGGTGCTCGAATACAGTTTCTGTTACAATTTACGATATCTTCATACTGAAGGAGTGCATTATTGTCTGAATGCATCTCTTCCAGTATGCGAGACCAGTATCGTGTCGTATGTATTGTATCATGCATTTCCATCGCATCGCAATCGTATCACAAGTAGTGCGTCTTGTACCTGAGTTGGAACAGCGGATGTGCAAGCAGCGGCAATGGTTGCAGCGCTGCCTTCGTTCCGCAGCGTGGTGAATCTTCTCCATCCCTCGTCAGTATTGCTAAAGTAAGTCGAGTTGCTAGACTGTCATACAGTGGTTTTCTTATACACTACAAAATTATTACGTCCGCGCGTTCCAAGAAGGTGACGGTCATTAGAAATCACAGAGGGCTGTCTAGAATAGTTAATAAATTTTTCGGGGGTTTAGATCAGTTGGGTGCGCTGTGGGTAATTGCATGTAAACAGCACACAGCTGATAAAATATTCTGCTTGTGAAAATTTTGACCCGTTGTATCCGAAAGTTCTTAAAATTGCCATTTTGGTTTTGCGTATAATGTTTTCCTGAGAATAGTTAAATGCATAGGCTAGTGTGGCCAGCTAGACGAGCGTCGGGAACCGAAGTTTTAGGAGGCAACGCGGGCAACAGCCATGTTTTTAACCATCAAGTCAAATGTATGGTATCAACACTGCTCAATCACGTAAACGAAGCCAGCGCGAGCCGCATCAGTGAAGCGCGGGCCGCGTTGTGGCACCTCTGATATATGTAACTTTAAATTTGTGGAACTTGTGTGTTAGGTGCATAAGCTTAAAACCTCCAACACACACACAAAGCATGTCTGGCAGTTTGTATTAATTATGGACCGCAGAATTGGCTGCGCGGTATTTGCATCACGCATACGTAAAAGTGTGTTAAAAGATTGTGTATTATACATATATGTGCTCGTACAAATATGAGAACTTTTGTGGAAATAATACGGTATGTGTAGCTGAATCGAGGCACTGGTCGGCTTCATTTCAGCCCATTAAAAAAAAAAAAGGTAAGCCTATGGTATTACTACGGTAGTAAGAACACTTTGGTATCCTTTAACCAAATGCATTTTCAATTGTAAAGGATAGTTTCACTTCTGGTAAATACTGGACATCAAAGGATCAAATGTCTCTCTTTTTTTGTGAAAAATGTCACATATTATCTCACCACAGAGCAAGTAATACTATGTAGCAGGAAAATAAGTTCAGAAAATAATACCTTTGCTTTGGTGCTTTGGAATCAGGTCTGTAAACTGGATAGAAATGTTGAGGCAAATATCTAAAATAAGGTTATGTATCCATTGTTAAAATCAAAGCAGTTTCTTGCTACCAAGCCAAACTGTGGTGCGGGGTCCACACTAAGAGCCCATTCCTTCTTCCCTACTCCCTACAGCATATCAAATTCCATTCTATTGATGATTCTTGACAGAAATTTTGTCTTTACTAAATACAGTTCTTTGCCCAACTATTGCACTGTTTTTGTTCTAAATGTCTTTACATTACAATATTTACATGTTGATCCGACATGTTTCGATCCCAGCTGGGGTCATCTTCCAGGATCCACTCAAAAGTAAAGTTACACAACCTGAAATGACAATACTTGCACATGTTACAAGGTATAAAGTATATAAAAGATAATCAGCCAACATGTAGGTCAACTTGTAGTGGATCTTTGTTTTGCTATGTACTGGGACTTGACTGTTTCTTTCCACAAAGGCAGTACATAGTAAAACACAGATCCACTAGAAGTTGACCTACATGTCAGCTGATTGTCTTTTATATACTTTATACTTTGTAATATGTACAAGTATTGTCATTTCTGATTGCGTAACTTTTACTTTCGAGTGGATACCCGAAGATGATCCCAGCCGGGATCAAAACATGTCAGATCAAAGTATAAATATTGTAATGTAAAGACATTTAGAATAGTAATGGTGCATTAGTTGGATGAATATTGTATTTGATTAATAACTATGCATGGTATGAATAACATAAAATATGTCTTTTCCCCTTCTAGGCAGACAAGGACCATCCTATAATGGGAAACATTAGAGAAAAATATTTGCAATATAGACATGTTATCAGTGTGCACACCCAGTGGCATTTCATATTGATGTTTCTAAATCGATCTACAGATTTCATGAGCAAGCTCCCAACCATTCATCCAAAAAATTTTCAACATATATTTCTTTTTTAACCTATACTGTTTTCAACTGCATGTTAATTCATTCTGTAACTTAACACTGAATAAGATACTTTTAAATATCAATGAATGACCTTTAGTAATGTGTCATCATAGAGTGACATATGACCCACAACTCTTTTTTATACATGACTTAATATGATGTTTAATCAAAAATGGTCATGGAAAGGAAACCTGAAGTGTGCATGCAGATCAACAGGTAGACGGACACAACAAAGCCAGTAGGTCCTTTGCTTTATAAAAGTGTCTCTGAAGTCCACTTGTCTCTGCAGAGTCACTACTGGTGCCAGAGAAGTCCCATGGATAAACCCCTTGTCATCTCTTTCAAACTCTTCATCCTTCCTTTCCACCATAAGCCTACTACCGCTTATTCCCCTTTAGTCCATATGAATGTTGGTTCTGACAATCATGCGGCGCTTTGGGATGGTTGACATGCACAGCAGAGGACTGGATATGAATTCATAAGTAGGCATAAAGGAGACAGCTTTGAGCACTGTCGTTCTCTCCATCCACTGGGCTACTTTCTGTGACCTCAGCATAAATATATTCTCAGGCAGGTGCTTCCCCTCAAGTTTATCTCTTTTGTTTCTTTGAGGTCATACCAGTAACATTATTGTATGCCATTATCAGGCCCAGATTAGTCATGTACTCTGCACAGGTAAAAGTAGATAAGGGTATCATATACTGTGTCTCTGTATATGTGTTATGTAGTGTGAATTTCCTCAGGTGTTATTGCACAAGACAGGAAGGTTCTGAAATTACTGAACTCTGAGCCAGTTCCACCTTACACAGTTTAGTACGTACATGTACAAACATACAAGGGGACTACCCACTTTGTCTCATGGTATAAACAAAAAGGAAACCTCAGACATTGTTTCACAAATTTCACCTCATGTGTCAATCTCCGCTCCAAGTGGCCAGTTTGAATTATGAGGTTTCATGCTGATCATGTGCTTTCAGAATTGAGACCTTATGGTTATTAATTATGTTAAGGCCTTTGATAATTCTAAAGCACTAAAGTATGGTTTTGATGGAGTGGATTTCAGTTCCTGACTGGGCCAACAGATTTTTTTTTTCACCACATCTAAACTGATACTGTTCCTAATCCGGCCTCCTATCCAGTCGTTACTGAGGATTCTTCCTCAAGGATCAAGTGGACAGAGGATAAGGCTGTTCACTCACCTTCATTGTGTGGTACTTATTAAGCACAGGGAGAACTGTACCTTCTACCTGTACCTTACTGGGACAAAATATTAAGACTGAAACAAAACATACTAGAATTGTACATATTTTGTTTATACTTACATGATAAATGTAACTGAATTAATGGAAGCTTAAAATAATGTTAGTAGAGAACTCTTTGGGACAGTATTTTGTTTTGCTGAATTTAAACCCTTTATCTAACTCACGTTAATTATGTATGTGTACCCTTTATATCTTCTAGGTACTAATGGAGGCATAAATTGAACATATAGCCAATAATTTTGCACTGATGTAGACATATGTTCCATAAATCTTAGCTAAGATATGGATATGAATTACTAGCCAACATAACTGCCCAATCCTAATTCAGAATAAATCTACACATAAATTTATATCTTACAGAATATCAATCCAGAAATGGAAACAAAAAGAAATTTGACAAAACCGGTGTTTTCTGTCTACAAATTTTTTTTGTACTGTGCTTTATAAAATTTATTTGATAACAGGCATTGTTGAAGTTCAGCTGTCAACAAAATATGTGCAAAATATCGTAATGAAGTACAGAAGCAAATAATAAAGAATAAATGTTAAGTGAAAATGTGTATCACTCAATAAAACTAGTGTGCAGGCAGGATGGAACATGAATTTTTTCTCACTTGATTTTGGTCATGAATTCCGTGGGTATTATGCAATTTATTAAGGAGTACCTGCATTAAATTAAAATGCCTTGGGCCAAGAGATGTTCACATCACCTGGGGATTCTGCTGTAAGCAGATGTTGCCATAATGTATCATTTTAAAGAAGACATTTTGATGTTTACTGAATATCTGAAAGGTGAGCTTGTGCCATGGTGCCATGAAAATATGGTAAAGTCAGGTCCTTGTGCACACCATGAAGGCATGATGGAATGGAGGTACAGCTCCACTCTTATCCTCAGCGCCAGATGGGGATGAGTGTTCATTATCACGCCCCGGCTGCTTTACCCCGGGGAAAGAGGTCCGATTACCCGCTGCATAAGAAGCTGGTGGACCTCAGCGCTAGTTGCGATGCTTTGGACAAGTTGCCTCTGTCAGGAATCGAACCACAATTCCTTGGACATCCAGTCCGCAGCCTAGTCCTCCATGACAGTATGTCCACATGAACCTGGAAGGCCCAAAGTTTCTAAAATTTGAGACTCTTCTTCTGTCCGATAAAATTCTTTTTCAAGGACTGCATCTTTGTCTGAACAGGAAAAAGAAACTGGGTTATTTCTGCTCTTTGTCAGGCACAGAAAAAGTGTGGTCGTAGGTGTGTACTGTCTGCCGCTGTTTAAACACTGGGATTGTTGGTTCCAATCCCACTCTGGAAATGGACGTACGTCTGAATCTTTTTCCGAGATTGGGTTCTGCCCAGCCCCACAAGGAGACCTGAGTCAACAAACAAGGTTGTGTTGGCTCGGACGGTTAGTCGTCGGTTGGTTACTGCGGAGGCCCGGGTTCGATCCCAGGCCAGCCATGTGGGATGTTATGGTCGAAACAATGATACTGGAACACAGTGGCGCACCCGGGGGGTGGGGTGCCGGGCTGCAGCCTCCCCCAAAACCGAAATTGAATGAATACATACTTTGCAGATATTATGATATCAAAAGTTTTGCGTGATTTACCCTTCAGCCGAAATCAGACACTTAAGTCGGCTGATGACCAGTACATTAGAATTTTGAAAAATAAATTAATAAAACTAAAAATACAAGAAGATGGGACACTGTGATTGGGTCATGGAACGTATAGTTATATTCGTATGTATATAAATGCAGTCGCAGGCAGTGTTATGTTGTACTCACAACATGATTTTTATAACATAATCTTAAAAATCAACCCAAATTATATATAGCTTCAAGGTCAGCCCCGCCCCCCAAGGAAAAATCCTGGGTGCGCGCCTGCTGGAACACGTTTTTCTGCCAGTACTTCGCGTGTGCGTTTTGCGTCATTTAAGATGTTAGTGGCTGACCGATTATCCAGACACCTTGTAGGAAAACAATGCCATTGCAGGACGTTCGAACACGGTACAACTTCGTGCAATCATTGGACGGTGGACGCGCGAAATGCAAAGACGGGAGAGACAGTAGAACCACTTAGTTGTGATGTGCTGTAACAGACCATGGAAAAATGTGATTTTTTTTGTACACGCATTTTTACAAAATGTAAAATAACAAACTGGTTACCGTGCGATTTTTTAAGCTTTTGGATTCACTGCGATAAATATTGAACCATGCGAGCTAGGCATACGAAATATGGTAGGAGATGGATCATACAAATAAAAATTGCGTATAAAGCCGCGTGTCATCAGTTGCAGGCATGTAGACGATGCCAGTGTTGGAGGTTATGTCCGCAAATGTAACGCACACTCACTCACTCACTCACTTGTTAATAAGTTACAGTACATGTATAAAAACTGTAAATCTATCCAACAGCAAAGTAAACTTGGACTTCTGGTCTCGCTGGCCTTTTAATAGTGAAAATATGACCACGGGACAATATAAAAACGTATTTCATCAAAGTAAAAGAGGGCTTTATGAGTTACATTATTAATACGGAGCGTAACACCGCCTTTGGTTTCTTACGTTTCACTCACGCTGTGCCATAGTTCCTAGAATGTACCTATGCTAGGGAAGTTCGATGACATTCGATTCATTTGTGGACAATACTGCAGAATAATAAAGCATATGCTACGAGTATATGTGGTACCGGAGGGCTCCGCCCATTTTTAAGGTTTCTGTATCTTGTTTGCAGACATTAGACAGGACATCGTCGAAGTCTTTACTTTTGCAGGACAACACAAACTGAAACAAACGCTGACCCGAATCCATGCACCGAATTGGGTTTCCAACTCACAATCGCAGTGTTCGAGCAGTACGATACCGACCAGCCACTGTGATTGGCGAATCATACGCACGTGTCCCGAAACCTTATGCGGGAGCAGTTCGTCCTTGTACACGTACTAACACAGCCTAGTTACGATAAACGTTGTGCAACACTCTACCAATACCGATATATCAAGACAGTATGTCAAATTTCAACGTACGTAACATCATCTGTGTTCGTACATTGAATCGTCTCCATGTACCCGGCCACACACTACAAATCAACGTACAGTATTTCGCTGCTGCGTGTTGTACTGACTGTGATTCAAGACCGTTAGAAGCCAACATGTAATGCGACATGGATTGGCAGCAGTGTGTTAGCGGTGCGAAAGGAGAGCCAATGAGCGCGCTAGCAGGCGTGGCAACTAGGGGAGTACCCGAATCGTGTGTTTTGACTTGATTCAGATGGTAGGGCTGCAGGGTTTATCGTAAACTGTAATGTTGATTACACGTGAGCTGTGAGTTTGTGCATGTTATCAAACGAGTGTCGGCCATCAGTCTGAGGTGGTGTATGTTCGTTACAGGGGTCGTGGCAGTTGTGTGGCGTGACCATCTCTCCAGACGAGATGAACACCGACGACATTTCGGTGAGTCACAGTGACGCTCTTGGAAGTGTATGCATATTTGGTGTCCTGAAGGTTCATGAATCGAATTCGGAAGCTGAAAATGCTCTTAATAGACATCTTAAGAAGTTGAAGTCGTCCCTCTGCGTAGTTACGTACTGCGGTAAAAATACGGGGGGGGGGGGGGGGGGTTGCAGGCCAGAGCACGGTGCTCTCATAAGCTTCGTAGTAGGTGGAGCTTCATGTTCCGGTCTCCTTATACCCGGTACGTTTGGCCGTAGGCGTAACTTGGTTTTTTCAACCTAAGAATAGCTTATTTGGTTACTGAATTGAATAATGGCAAATACAAGTGGACAGAGAAGTAAAACGAAAAACTTGCCTTTTATGCGACCGATTTTCCCTGTTTCAAATTTGACTTCTTTGTAAAGTAAAGTTCGTAATACCCGTGGTCAGTTTTGCCCCCCCCTCTCCCCCACCCCCCAATCTTATTAGCCAAGTTACGCGTATGCCTTTGGCTAGCAGACTGGGCGGGTCCCGGGATCCGTCTGGATGCTATGGAGAAGGATAAATCTTTTGCCCTTATCAGGAATCGAACACCGATTCTCGGTCCTCCAGCGCGCAGTTTAATCGCTATATCTACTGTGTATTCCAGCAGCGGGGTATGCATTATGCCTTTGAAAATACAAAGAATATGCAGCCCGACCCCTTCACTACCGTTAAATGAAACTTCCGCTACGTGTTTTTTTTTTCTTTTCAGTCTGATCATTTAAGTACATGGGTGATGTTACCGGACATCCTCTACCTACTCCTAACCAGTTCGTAATCTGTAGGGGCCTATGCTTCGTCCATCGTTACCTCATCGCCCTATAAAATTTCAGTGCTAAACTGATGTCGAAGAAAAAACGTTCAGACTGGCTCTTGGGAGTCCACCTGCCCTTTTATTAAACAGGTGCCGGAGGCTACTTTAACGGGGTCGAAGCTGATGGGGCGTGAGCTGACCACGCATCTCCATCTTGTGCCGAGGTTAGGAATGATTTTGATTATATCTTGGGGGGGGGGGGGGGGGGGGGGGGGGGGGGGGGGGGGGGGGGGGGGGGGGGGGGGGGGGGGGGGGGGGGGGGGGGGGGGGGGGGGGGGGGGGGGGGG
>BLKM01012201.1:155651-260782 GCA_013340265.1 Coptotermes formosanus | reverse complement strand
CAATCCCCGTTTGCCGACATGGCATGTACAAGGACAGAGTGTGTCAGACGGCCTACCTGACTTTTTTCACGGTTTTATCTGGTATCTCTGTATGTACTATTTATTTGAGATAGATAAAACTGCAAATTCTCCCGCCACGAATTTGGATTTACGTATGCGTATTTGAAGATATAGGTGTTTCTTACTGTGGACAGTTCACGTATCGAGTGTTCGTTATTTCACGCTGCGTAAGTCCGGCGTTAGCGCGAACTAGTCTAGGCCTTTTCGCTTTTACAAGCACATTCGCGGCGTTGTTATTTGAAAACGCCGTATTATTATAAGGGTTTCAAAAGTGGGGTCATTTGCTCGCTTGCGAGAGACATTTATTTTGAGAGGAGAGGTTTTCACTAGTCATTTATGTTAACGAATTGTGCTTCTCTTTTCTAATTCGTTTCTATTATCAATATGCTAACACCATGTTCTGAACTGCCTTCTATGTAAACCAAAAATAAGAACGTAACAGCGGCCGGTGCGTAAATCTGACCACTTGCTTGCATCTAATTGCCAGGTCGTTAATCAGTGGCGTTATACCTCATCTCATCCTGTATGTTTTCATGACGTGCACAGGGACCACTTTACTTTACTTTTACCTTAACCTTTTAAAGCCTAGCGGTAACTTTACATACTACCAGGTTTAACATTAAAAAATTCTACGTTGTGTCCACATTTTGTTTATGTGTTTTGTACGGATCTCAGAACAAACAGCAACTTTTGCCGTATAAAACATTAAGAGATTGGTTTTTATAACCGAAGTGGAGAGTGTCTACAGCGCGGTACGCGCCGATTCCTTATATAAAACAGATACTCTTCGTCTTTAAAGGGTTAATGAGAAGCAGGCTGACAGGCTCGTGAACACCGCCCACCTGTTCCTGAAAGACACGCTGATTGATTTTTAATTGTAACGTGACTCTGACTGGGACATTATCGTGTGTCAGTTGAGAGGCCCACGTGACGAAAGTCTTCTCGGGGAGTGATTAGGTACAAAATCCCTTGACGAAATCTGACGAAGAGATTGAGAAGGTATATGGATTTTTCATTAAAAAGGATGATGAGCCACTGCCATTACGCACGGTCTGCCGTGTATTTCGAAGGTCAAAGCGACCGAACGACGTCTTTAGGGTCGCTGTGGATCGTGTGACAGGAATCCAACGAAATGGTGTGGGTGCCTCATGGGAATTGCTTCAGAAGTGCACAGAACGAATGTGTTTCTGACACTAACTGTACACAGTGACATTATCATTCGTTCCGGACCAGTCCACTGTCGTCGCAGTATCAGCTGTTTGGCGTTCTGGACGCAAAGAAGCAGCAGCACAAAGCTTCGTGTCCCCGGCTGCGGCCTAGTCGGCAGCGTTTTATCAAAACGGATTCTTACGGACCATGTTTATGTAATCCTTTAAAACGCTGTTAGTTAACCGCATGTACCGCCTGCTTTAACATGTATCAAGACAGGCAGTGTGTTTATAAACGGAACATTAAGGCGCGTTTGCGTAACCATTGTTGCCACGGAAAACAGTAAGTACTGCCCAGTCTGGGTCTGTTGTTGTAGCCTTGGTCAGCGTGCAGGCGCATGCGCCGTATTGCGTAGTATTGTTATCCGTAGCCTCTGCGGCTGTGCAACATTTTACCACATTATCACATAAACGGCACGATTTTCGAAAAAAAAAACGTTATTGAACATAAAATGTGTGTTTTGATTTTCTCTGCAACCGTCGTCTGAAGTATTTCTCATTCTGAGCAGAAGTGAGCGATATATTATCATAAATGTTCGTAGTTATTCATGTAAAGCACCCGTTATTCTTGTTAGATTTTAATGAAACTTGAATTTTCTGGACATATTTTCGAAAAATACTCAAATTTAACATTTCATAAAAATTCGTCCAGTGAAAGTCGAGGTGTTCCATGCAGACGGACAGACGGACGCATGTTGCTCACAATGTGTATTTGTGTTTTGTATATCTCGGAATAAAAGGCACAGGTAAGGTTTATTTCTCGTTGTGTACGCCATGATAGCATACCAGGGGGGGGGGGGGGGTTGTAACTGCATGCATTTTAAACCTGGGCAGTAGATAGTGGTGAATGGTGAAGTTCACGCCTTGGCTGCTGAACCCACCGGGGAAGAGCCACAGGACCTCACTGAATAAGAGGCTGGGTGGGCTCCAGTGGCAGTTTAGACGCCTTGGAGAAAGGAAAAATTTCTGATCCGTGCTGACAAATGAAGCATGATAGCTCCTACACTTCTCTAGCCGCTAACCTAGTCACTCTGACTGCGATTTCTTTCTTGATGCAGCTAAAAAATCTAGCAATACTTTTCATGCGGAATTCCGTTTTTAATGTGGAATTTGGAAATTCTAGAATCTCTTTGGAAAGGTTTGATAGAAATTCTGAAGGCGGGAAGTTATAACGCTTTCAAGTATGATTTTGATAACTATTAGAGCCTTGTACTCGCCGAGGCACGGAAACTTTTTCCAAGATACCGTTTTATAGTTATGTTCGCAGACAGTGAACATTTTTTTGAAAAAAAAGCAAATATTTTATTACTAACATGTTACTAAATTTTTAAGCGTTCTTTTAAAAGGGACGCTTTAGGTGGAGCCCGTTTCCGTCCATTGGTCTGTGTCTTTAGCCGAATGTCAGCGAATAAACAGCTTGTTGAGTTGAAATTCGGTGTGGGAGTTATTTATAAAAAAAAATGGTTGCGTCAGGGTTAGTTTCCCGAAATTCGGTGCATTGGCCGTCATACGTCACTTGCGGGCTTAAATGAATTTCCACCTGTACATTGCCATATTTATGGGCCAATTTGGATAAAATCCGGTACACAAGATCTTCCTCTAATTTCGCTGAGCAATCGTGAGTTTCGTAAAAATCGGCACTGTGAAATCCGTACTTTACTTAGGGACGTAAATGAATTTCTATCCGTACCTTTCACATGTATTGCCCAAATTGTCGGACTTGGGTTAAATTCAGCGTAGGAAATCTGCACACAATGCTGTTGATCATCTGTGACTTGCGTGAACCTAGGCGCGGGGAAGGTCTTGTTTTTCTTACGGACGTTATTTTTTTTATGTCACAGAGGTTACGCAAAATGATAAGCGTACCTTTATCCCACAGTTTTGCAGCACAAATTTGGTTACGATCCGAAAGGTAAAGTTGCAGTACGTTCTTGAACCCACTGACTCGGCGAAGAACCCCGTGCAACTTCCGTATGCCCAAGGAATTAACATGTTGCGACTCGACTTCATTCCATGAAATGAAAAATAATCTGCCCTGTAAAATCACGATTTTTGTTGTGTCGTTCAGAATATCACCATTCTTTGCCGCAAGAGATTCGCAGTTAATCGTACAATATGTGAACTTAACGTGAGACACGTAACATCGTAAGCAGCTATGAAACCGTTCTTACGTCCAATCGTGACATTGGCACTTCCCATACATACACTAACTGTCAACCAGATTATTGGCTTTAAGTGCTCGTCCACGTCACTGATGATATCTTCCCGCGTGGTGTGTCATTCAAGTGACGCAAAGTAACGTTTTGTTCCAGGATTTTACCTTCATAGAGAATACACACGATTAGCTGTAGCATGTTAATGATATGAATTCATTTCTGAAGTTGATTGAAAATATAACACTACTGTATTTGCATTAACTGTTACGGGTCCAGTAGCCTTAGCAATATCAATGATACACTGCTTTAATGTGTCACGAAGTAGAAGGAGGGATACGTACTATATATACGAGTGTTCGAGAATGCGGTGCTGAGGAAGATATATGGGTTAAAGGGGAGGAAATAACCGGAAGATGCAGAAATTTGCTTAACTAGGAGCTTCATGATTTGTACTTTTCGCCACATGTCATTACGGCGATTGAATAAAGGAGGATGAGATGGGTGGGGCATGTGGCACGCATGGGTGAAATGAGACATGCGTGCAGGGTTTTGGTGGGCGTACATGAAGGAGACAGATCACTTGGAACACTGAGGTGTAGATGGTCATATAATATTAGAACTAACCTTAAAGAAATTGGATGGGAGAGCGTGGACGGGATTCATCTGGCTCGGATTAGAGACAATTGGCGAGGTGGTGTGGAAAAGGTAATAAAGCTTGGGTGCCATAAAATTCCGGGAGTTTCTTGACCAACTGAATAACTGTTAGCTTCTCAAGAAGGATTCCTCTGCATGAAGTTAGTATACTGTAATCTCGCACGTGTTATTTGCACCCAGATGTACCAGTGTGTCGCCAGTGTTGTATGGCTTTATTGTTTCTGCATTCAGATAAGATGTTTTAAAAGATGCCCTTTGAGCTTTGACGGCGCTGTTACATATTTGTTTATTACATTTGCACTTTACTTTTTGCAAGTCTTCATGACTTTTAGAAAGGCAATATCCCTGGTTTTTTTTTATTTAGGGTGCCTGGCAACCCAGTAGTGCATGAACTTTATTGTCTATGTACAGCGTTGCTCATGATTAATTCCCCATTTAAATCTCAGTTTAATACATTCTTCATCATTTTTCCCTAGTGTGCTACCTGAATCTTCACTTTGGAACTTCCAACAGTTTTTTGTAACTTCTGAACCCTTTCTTGGTCGACTGCCTGTTGATGTAGACGTAGCAGTTGTAGCATTTACCTCAGTCCTTAAAAAGCCACTTCCGCATTATTAAGGAAACAATGAAAGAAGAAGGTAGGAAATCTGCGTATAAGATAACACTGAGACGCGTTCGGATATTTTTCATCGTGATGTGTTCACTTAATTCGTGCTGTCCTAATTTTTCTGGGCCTTATGCATACAAAATGTCTTATTGTATTATGTGTTCTGTATTTAAGATAAACACTTGTAAAACCAAGGGGGAATGGCAGCGACATATTAACCCTTTAAAGCTTAGCTGTTAGTCTATGCACCGTCACGTTTAACACTAAAAAGTAATACATTCTGCCCACAGAGTGTATTATGTATTTCGCATGGATCTCAAAACAGACGGTAACTTTTACCTTTTACAGCACTAACTGATTGGTTTTTATAACCGAGATGGAAAGTGTTTACTGCGAGGTACACGCTGGTTGTTAAAGGGTGAATTAATGTCAGAGCCTGATCTGTTAAACAGAGTGCCCCAATAACAGACTAATCGACTCAAGATTTTCAGCCAGCTGGAATAATTCCGCGTTCATTTCTTAGTAACATCGAGATGATTAGTGACATTACATACACTAACCACAGTCGACCAAAGTAGTCTTAGGTAAGTTACACTAAATGTATATGTTAACTCACAGTTTCAGTTAGCTGGCAACAGAATTATGCAAATAATACGCACCATTTTTAAAAGAAATAATATTTGAACAAATTTGCACTTTCTTCACACATTACGTATAGACGCTGCATTGATACAAAAGAATGTTCGTTTGCTCATGGGCTTATTTAGACATACAGTTTGGCTAAACAGGTCGTAATGACAGACAAGTTATTGCATAGTTCCTGGTTTTGTGAGTGTTGCCGTAAAGTACTTTACGAGATCAGATGGTATTAATCAATTATGAAGCAGTAAGTAGTAAATGTTATGTGTGTGTGTTCTTGCCTTAGTTATCCGGTATGGAAATTTCATCTTTTCTCCACCGTATTATGTCATATTTGGCCTGTGTGATTGTACCATATTTTTCCACATTATTTCGTAAATGGCACGATTTTAGGAAGAAAATTTATGTAAATAAAATAAGTGATTTATTTTCTCTACAACTTTTGTCTGAAACATATCTCATTCTAAGAAAAATTTGGTGAGATACGCTCATAAGTTTACAGAGGTATTCATGTGAGAAAACGTTATTCTTGTCAGATTTTAATGAAAGTTGTATTTGCTCGACAGGTGTCCAAAAAATCTTCAAATATCAAATTTCATGAGAATTCGTCCAGTGGGAGCCGAGTTGTTGCATGCGGATAGACAGACATGTGGGCGGGCTGGCGGGCGGATAGACAGGCATGTGGGCGGGCTGGCGGGCGGATAGACAGGCATGTGGGCGGGCTGGCGGGCGGATAGACAGGCATGTGGGCGGGCTGGCGGGCGGATAGACAGGCATGGCGAAGCTAATAATCGCTTTTCTCAATTTTGCAAACGCTCTTAAAAACTTCATTATACGCGTTAATAAACCGCTTAGAAATACTGAACAAAGGCTGTGTTGTAACTGAATACGTATACGTCTCGAAATACGGTATTAATCGGCACTGGAGCAGCTTTGTTGCGCAACAGTAAGGCCCCCATGGTGCTTCTGACTTTTCCTAACAACAGAATGTGCATAGACTCAACAGGTCTGAGTCAAATGCATTCACAACGACTCTAATAACGCTCCTTATAATCTTCAGTCGTGTGCGACTACCGTTTAAAACTTCGTAGTCGTTCATTTCAAGCGGAGAATTAAGCACGTCTTTCAAGTATTAATTTACGAGGAACTAATTGGTCAGGTTCTGAAAATAATCATTGCATCATAAATTCTGTTGCTGTATATGCGTGTACTGTATGTAGTCGTGTCGATATGAGGTACGATACTAAGTAAGTGCCTGCGAAGAAAAAATAAATTACTGGTAAACCACTTGAAATGTGAACATCTTGTTTTAAAATCGGCGTTCGCTCATTTGTCGTATCTCTGACGTAACGTATGATTTTGGCGCAAGAACAAGAGCATGAGGGGAGTTTTAAGTTTTGTGTGCGTTTTTGTTGTCGTACAGTAATTTAATCACAAGTGAAGAAACAAAGTGAACGAATTATTGTCTAAACTGGTTCCTGGAACGTCTCTTCATGTCCGCTGACATTACCTACAACACAGAGTGGTTTTCCCGCCGTCACCATAGAATGCACCGTTACGTTGTCACGTTATGAAATAAGGATGTGTTTCAGAGGGAATTTATGAAATGTATTGTGAAGAATATTGTATGCTTTATGCTTTCTGGGGTGTACGGAAAAACTGGCCGTGCTGGTTGTAAAATGCTGGCGTTTGACGCGGTAACACCTGTATACCGCCTTTGTACGTATGTGTGCCACTGTTACTTCAAATTGCCGTGTTTATGTTCACTTTTGTGTCATTCGTTTCGGTGCATTAGAGGAGAGTCAGAGAGTCAGCATAAGGAAAGTTGGGAGGGTGTTAGCAAGCTACACTACATTTTTGCAGGGAAACTGTCTTACGGCTCTGAAGTATCCCATCCAGTGCTCGCTCATCTTGGTAAATGTAGGTTGCAGGCAAGTTGATTATGGGAAGTGGGCTGTTTTAAAAAATTAACCAAAAACATTTTAAAATTCAGTAGAAGAAATTATGACCTTAAGGAAAGGAGTAGATACTGGAAATTGAAAGAGGACACACCGGATGGCACGCACTTTGTGGAGCACTCGGTTTGGAAGAGGCTACGGACGTGTCGTAAGACAGACTGCAGAATGAATGAAGAAGATATTAACCCTTTAAAGACGAAGCGTATCTGTTTTATATAAGGACTCAGTGCGTACCGCGCTGTAAACACTCTCCACTTCGGTTATAAAGACCAATCTCGTAATGTTTTATAAGACAAAAGTTGCTGTTTGTTCTGAGAACACATAAACGCAATGTGGGCACCACGTAGAATTGTTGGATGTTAAACCTGGTCGTATGTAAAGTTACCGCTAGGCTTTTAAAGGTTAACCCCCTTCAACCCCAGTGGTTGCTAAATGTACCACACTATGTTTAAGACTCAAAATTCTACATTCTGCCCACAGAGCACGTTTATGTGTTTCGTATGGTTCTCAGAACAGTTGTTATTTCCATATATGGCATTAACTGGTTGATTAATGGATAGTGAGTGTGTTTACTGCGCAGTATGAGCTGAGTCTTTAGCAACAGTTCCAAGTGTTTTGTCACCGGCCTCTCACCACGGAAGCCCGGATTCGATCACGGCCCAGTCATTGTGAGATTTGTGGTGGTTAGTGTGGCAGTGAGACAGGTTTCTTTCCGAGTACTTCAGTCTTCCCCTTTCATTATCATTCCACCAATGACATGTACTCACCTACGCGTTGCTGGTACCAGAAGCGCAAATGGGCGAAGCCTGGGACCCTTCCAAAAAGTAGTGCTTTTTCGGAAATCGGGGAGCAGTGGATACAAAAGTACTTTCACTTAGTCGTTTTAAAGTGTTAAGAAAAACGTTCATTCCTTGGCTTCTTTCACATCGCTGGGACCGGTTTCTTGTCCTTCATAGAATTTCTTTACTTCACGTTGCCTGCACGAAGCTCGTGCAGCAACAAGGACATACCTGAAGGCCTTGTTTCTAAACTTTTTTTTTCTCGCGATCCAAGGCAAGGAAAACATTTTGAACCACGACCCAAAGATATAGTTTATAATCCGAACTTTCGTAGAAGCGCGAGCAAAATGAATAGGTGTACTTAAAAGTTTGAACCGACTTAACAGCAGATTTCGATAATTCGAAGCTCCTATACTTTGTGAACATACCAATAATAATAATAATAATAATAATAATAATAATAATAAGGCGAAGAAGGATGTTCTTGTTGTTTAGTAGGAAAGAATGCATAAAATGAGAACTTTGACTGCAGTTTCACTTGTATCTTTAAGTAATGGTAATGGTTGCTTTATATGAAAACGCTATCCAAGACATACAATTAAAGTTTATTTTCGATATTATAGTATTCCGTGCACTGTGATTGTAAGTAGTTACATGTACGTACAAATGCACATAAAATTTATGAAATTACACCTTATCTGTATACATAATCTCTCGTACATGTTTCGGCGAATTTTGGCAATCTTCACGGAGACGAATATAGAAAGGAATTTATAGACTATAAAATTAACAAGTCACAATTTATGTATATATACGTTCTGCCCGATTTCGAACAAACTTGCACTGGTTGTGGCGCATAGTGAGAGAGTGCCACGTGTAACGTTTGAGTCACACTGCTGCAATGCGAGGCGAGATAGAGAAGAAAAATTGTTTCGGACGCAAGAATAAACTGCCCTTCGTTAATGAACGGCTTCCAAAAAAAACTTTCACTGGTTGTGGCGAGTGGGGAGGTGGTGTCCCGTGTGACCTTTGAGTCTCCCCTCTACAGTCACAGGCGAGCTAGGAAAGAGAAAACTTTCAGTCACAAGAATAAAGTACCCTTCCTTACTGCCCGATTTCGACCAATCCTGCACTGATTGTGGCGCATGTAGAGGGAGTACCGCGTGTAATGTTTGACTCACCCCGCTGCAAGGCGACGTAAGATACGGACGAAAAATCGTTCGGCATCAAGAGTAAAGTGCCCTTCGCTACTGATTGATTTCGAGCAAACTTCCGCTGCTTATAGCACGTGGGCTGAGAGAGTCTTCCGGATGCAGTGCGAGGCCAGATAGGGGCGAAGAACTGTTTCGCTCTCAAGAGTAAAGTGCCCGTCGTTACTGACCGATCTGGGCCAAACTTGCACTGGGTATGGCGAATGGGGAGGGAGTGCCACGCATGATATTTAAGTCATCCCGCTGAAATGCGAAGCGACAGAGGGACGAAAAACTGTTTCGCCCTCACGAGTAAAGTGACCTTCGGTATTGACCGATATCTCCCCATACTTGCCGTGGTTGTGGCGCACGGGGAGTGTCACGTGTGATGTTTGACTTACCCAGCTGCAAAGCGAGTTCAGATTGGGACGAAAAACTGTTTCGGCCCCGAGAGAAAAATACCCTTCATTACTACCTGATTTAGACCAAACTTGCATTGGTTGTGGAGCGTCGGCTGAGAGTCATACGTATTGGGTTTGATTCTCCCTGCTACAATGCGCGGCGAGATACGGACGAAAAACTGTTTCGCCCGTAAGAGCGAAGTGCCCTTCGTTATTGACCGATTTCGACCAAACTTGCACTGATTGTGGCGCATGGGGAGGGAGTGCCATGTGTGCTGTTTCACTCACCCAGCTGCAATGCGGGTCGAGATAGGGACCAGAAACTGTTTCGGTGTCAAGAGTAAAGTGCCCGCCATTACTGTCCGATTTGACCAAACTTGCACTGGTTGTGGAGCTTGAGCTGTGAGTGCTACGTATGATGTGTGATTGTCTTCTCTGCAATAGGAGGCGAGATAGGGACGAAGAAGTGTTTCGCGCTCAAGAGTAAAGTGCCCCTCGTTACTGTCTGATTTAGACCGAACTTTCACTGGTTGTGGCGCATGTCAAGTGAGTGCAAAGTGTGATGATTGAGCTATCCCTCTGCAGTGCGAGGCAAGATAAGGACGAAAAACTATTTCGACCTCTTGAGTAAAGCGTTCTGCGTTACTGATCGATTTCGACCAAACTTCCACTACTTGTGGCGCATGTGCTGAGAGTCCCACGTATGATGTCTGAGTCTCCCAGCTGTAATGGGAGGCGAGACGAGAGACGAAAAATTGTTTCGGCCGCGAGAATAAACTGCCCTTTATTAGTGACGTGTTTCGCACGAACTTGCACTGGTTGTGGCGAATGGGGAGTGAGTGCCACGTGTGGTGTTTGTCAGGCCGCGGTGGTTGTAGGCTATGTAGGTAGGTAAACATATTTCGGCTACAGAGTAAAGTGTCTTTTGTGACTGACCTATTTCGACCAGACTTGCACTGATTTTCACCCATGGGGTGAAAGTACCGCGCATGATTAAGTCACTGCGCTGAAATTAAAATGGAGATAGGGACGAAAAACTGTTCCGCCCTCAAGAGTAAAGTGACCTTTGTTGCGATGGATTTGTTCCATACCTACAACGGTTGTGGCGCGTAGGCTAACAGTGTCACGTATATTGTTTGAGTCTCCTAGCTGCACTGCAGGCGAAATGGTGACGAAAAACGGTTTCGCCGTCAAGAGTAAACTGCGCTTCGTTACTCACCGATTTAGACCAAACTTCAGTGGTTGTGTACCGCACGGCGAGTTAGTGCCGCGTGTAATGTTTGAATCACAGCCTTGCAATGCAAAGCGAGATAGAGACGAAGAATTGTTGCGGCCGCAAGAGTAACTCCCCGTCTCTGCTGACCGGTTTCAACGAAACGTGCAGTGCTTGTGGCGCGTGGGGAAGGATGCCACATGTGATGTTTGAGTCACCCCGCTGTAATGCGAGGCGAGACAGGGGCGAGAAGATGTTTATTCCTCAAGAGTACAGTGCCCTTCGTTACAGTTCCATTTCGACCAGACTTCAGCTGCCTGTGGCAAGTGCGCAGGTGGTGCCGCATATGCTCTTTGAGTCACCCCGCTGCAATGCGAGGCAATATAGAGACGTAAAACTTTCGTTCTCATAAGTAATGTGTCCTTCGTTCTTGACCGATTTGGCCCAACCTTGCAGTGGTTGTTCCGCGGGGAGGGAGAGTGCCATATATTGTGTTTGAGTCACCCCGCTGCAATGCGAAGCGAGACACGGACGAAAAACTGTTTCGCCCTCAAGAGTAAAGTACCCTTCGTTATTCGATGATTTGGACCAAACTTGTACTGATTGTGGCGCATGGGGATGGAGTGCCCTATGTAATGTTTGAGTCACCCCGCTGCAATATGAGGCGAGATAGGGACGAGGAAGTGTTTCGCCCTCAAGAGTAAAGTGCCGTTCGTTACTGACTAATTTCGACCAAACCTGCGTTGGTTGTGGCGCATGTGTGGGGAGTGCCATGTGTGATGTTTGAATTACCCCGATAAAATGCGAGGGAAGTTAGGGACGAAAAACTCTTTCAGCCTCAAGAGTAAAGTACTCTCCATTACTGATCGATTTCGACCAAACTTGCACTGTTTGTGGCGCGTGGGAGGAGAGTGCCACATATGACGTTTCAGTCTCCCCGCTGCAATGCGAGGCGAGATAGGGATGAGGAGGTGTTTCGCCCTCAAGAGTAAAGTGCCCTTCCTTACTGACCAATTTAGACCATACTTGCACCGCTTGTGGCGCGTGGGCAGGTAGTGCCGCGTGTGATGTTTGAGTGACGCTTCTGCAATGCGAGGCGAGATCGGGATCAACAACTGTTTCGCACTCAAGAGTAAAGTGCCTTTATTGACAGTCAGCCTCGTTTATAACTGATCCCAAGGGGAGTCTAAAAATGATCCGTTATAACTGAAATATATTATAGCCCCTCTTCAATTAAATTACGTTTTAAAATAACATTTAAACTAGTGCCACGTACGTTACGCTTGTTTTCAGTTTTATTGCATATGGACATGAACAGATACATTTTGCACATCCAAAAACACACATTACACACTTACGGCCACCTTAGGATTGTTCATTCTCGTTTCCTTAAACTAGGCCACGAAATCTATGTCGCCGTCGTCGAATCTGGTCTTCCCATGTCGCTTTGCATCAGCGCTTTAGCTTGTTTTGAAAAGACTGTTGAAGTTTTGTTGCGTTTGTAGCATGTCTCCTAGCGTACTGGTTGAAATTCAAAGCGTTGAGCAATATCCTTTTGACTTAGATGTTTGTGACTTTCCCAGAAGGAAACAATTTCATATTTCTTAGAGAAATTTAAAGCATGGCGGTGGCGCTTCATGGTTTTAAGTTGTTTTAAAGGCTGCTTTGCAAAATGAAGAAAACTTAAACACACTACTACTTGTCCTTCCACAAATTTAAGCCAGTGCGCGACAGGTGGGTGTGTAGAAGTTATGTAACTTAAGGGTACGTACCGGCTATGTACAGACGTATGCACCAAAATTAAGGGAACTTCCGCTAGTCGGAACAGATCACAGCGAACCAACTGACACAAGTGCAGTACAATTCTTGAAGCAGCCTAAGTGACGGAAGCATCACGCGCCAAGATGACTGAATGCTCCCCTCCTTTGCGCACCTACTGTATTGTACGGTACACTCAAAATTTGTAAGTACGAATTCTCACCTCTTTGGTCGGCCAGTACTGATACATATCACTTCTTCGCCGAGCAGTCAGTGCTGTTTACATACAGTAAAAGGTTTACGAATTCGACACCTAAAAGGTTACAAGTAAATGCACCGAAGTCAAGCCGTAATTGTTTTCTGACAGGACACTCTACCCCCAAATGCAATAAAGATGCTCGCATGTGGCAATTACTTTCCCGCTGGTGATTAACAGAAACATCAGGTGGAGACTGCCCCCGCTTGTCGATTATAACCGCTAAGGGTTGGATCTTGTCCTTAGGAAAGCCAGACAGAGGGCCAAATTTACAAGTCTCCTCGGCATCTCCGGGTACAGAACGCTATCATGTTACATATGCAGTCTTCATGTCGCTCTGCCGGGTGAGCCCTTTGCTCGCGACCACACTGTAACCGTTGTGAACTGTCCATTATTCGGCCAAAAACGGTATAGTCGAGGAATATCAACTTTTGGGGAATGTTGGAGGAATCCGATGTAACCGAAGATCCGATATATGGAAGACTGGTGTAACCGAACTAGTTACTGTGAGAAAGCATAGGGAAACGGCCAGGGAAAGAAAAAAGATCAATTATAACCGCAGTCCTTTATAACCGAGGCCGGTATAACCGACATCAACTATATATACAGTGTTAAAAATTTAATAGTACCTATAGATATCACAGTATAAATGTTATATTGCTGACATATACGAGGTTAAAAATTCATTACTGTGTCGTTTACGTTGCATGTAGTGTGCATACGAACTTCTAGGATGGAATTATTCGATCCAGAAGGATGTGTTATGGTGTGTCCTGTGTGGGAGTAATATAGTATTGTGTATGTAGATAACGTGTAATTTCATACATTTTGAGTCCATTTGTTGGTATATATAACTAATCTATAATGTATTATAATTGAGTAACGTCTGCTTCGTCTGGCATGGAGTTCCATGGATCGCCACCAGATGGCAGGAAACAGAACTATGAGAACGGAGTTCCATAGACGTCCACTAGATGTCAGGAGAGGTAAAATAGAGGACTGTGTTTTTCGCGCGGTACGATCTGAGCCTGTAATATGATTCAGCTTTATTTTCGTCTTTTGTATGGATCTCGGAACAAACCGCGATTATTTCCCCACACAGCATTAAATGATTGATTTTTTTAAACCCTGTCGGGGTCTTTTCTGCGCGGTACGGACTGAGCCTTTACTATAATTCAGTTTTATTTACATGTTTTATATCGATCTCGGAACAAACCGCCATTGTTTCCCATACAGCATTAACTGATGGATTTTTAAAACCCTGTCGGAGTGTGTTTACTGCACGGTACGGACTGAGCCTTACTATAATTCAGCTTTATTTACGTGTTATGTATGGATCTCGGAATAAATTGCGATTCTTTCCCCATACAGCGTTAAACGACTGACTTTTAAAACCCTATCGGGGTGTGTTTACTGCGCGGTACGGACTTAGACTGTAATATATAATTCATCGTAATCCCAGTCTTTACATGGTTAATCACAAAGATATAAAATAGCAAAGAAATATAGGTAAACAATGTTCTCTTTGGTGTAACTTATGATTCAAGGTCGTGCCATGGCTCAGGCAGTTAGTCGCCCGCCTTCTAAGGCGGAGGCCCGTGTTCGATCCCGGAGCAGTCCACGTGGGATTTTTGGTGGACAAAGTAGCACTGGGACAGGGTTTCCCCGAGTATTTCGGTCTTCCCCAGTCGGTTTCATTCCATCGGTGCTCCATTACCAGGAAAATGGCAATAATAATAATAATAATAATAATAATACGGTGGCACAAGAAGCCTTAAGGTTGCGGTGCGTCTGTAGCGTCTGCTGCGGGGTTCTTCTCCACAAAAAACTTAAATCATGGTATGGGATTTTATGGTGTGGCTTTTCCTTCAAATGCTTCAACCTTTTGCACTCTGCAAGCAGTAGGCCCATCTTATATACACCGTAACACTGTCAGTCTGTCACACTCCTACATTGAAGTTTCACGGACTGCCACCAAATGGCAGGAAAAGACAAGACATAGAATTTAGTTCAACGGACGCGCGGATGGTATGTAACAGACACGATTAATTGGGGTTGCCACTTTAACTACGTAAAGGTTCGCCGGGCACTAATACGACAGTACAATATACATAGATACATACACATTATTCGGGTTTTCACGATAACTGCGGGCACCACTACGAAATTATAACACACAGGCATATATATTCTTCAGGTTTCCACGGTAACTATTTCAATTTGCGTGCCTTACCTGCCCGGATCGCGGGGTTTCCGCAGTAACTGCGTACATGAAGTGTTCCTTGCCCCCACGAGTCGCGAGGTTTCAAAGGTAACTAAGTAAATGTGTGTGCCTTCCTTACTCGGGTCGCGGGGTTTCCACAGTAAATGCGTAAATGAATTGTGCCTTGCCACCACGGGTCGCGAGGTTTCAAATGGAACTAATTGGATGTGCCTTTCCTGCTCGGATTGCAGAGTTCCCACAGTAACTACGTACATGAATTGTTCCTTGCCCCCACGAGTCGCGAGGTTTCAAATGTAACTAAGTAAGTGGGTGTGTCTTCCCTGCTCGGGTCGTGGGGCTTCCACATTAACTGCGTACATGAAGTGTGCCTTGCGCCCGCGGGTTGCTGGAATTCCACGGTAAATACGTAAGTGTGTGTCCCTAGCCTGCCCGGGTGGCCGGGCACCGGCGTACTGGTTAAAGTGTATTTATTTTGCTAATGTGACGGGTGTGACTGCCAGTTCTTCACGATCAAATGCCAGTGTGGAATACGTATTGAGGGGGCTACATGCTTTTCGGTGCATTGCTGGACCTGTTCTTCGCCTTCGTTTTGAAACATGATAACATGTTTGCACCTGTAGAACTGATGGCGCATTCGTCTCCGATTCACACAGAAGACCGCCAGCATCACTGTAGGGAGAGGCGTGACGAACTAAGTGGGACAGGCGAAATTGCTGTCCCAACCCGGAGGATTCCGGAACATGGGGAAGCAGATGAATTGTCCATGTACACGCCATAACTGCATATGGGGGTATGGTGGTATAGCTCCGCTCATTTTTAACCCAAGAACTTAGATTGGGGTGAGTGGCAATTTTACGCCTCGGCCGCTTTTAGGGAATAAGGCAAATATGATCGCAGTTAAGGAAATCAAGTAGGATAGACTCTTGCATGTTGAGGAATGCAGCTAAGAGTGTCAGCGCAAACAAAAAGTGTGTTAGGTAGCTGCATGTTCTAGCTATTGCCAACAGCAATTAGAAGTACAGACGTATCTCCTTAAAAATAACTCATTAACAGAAACAAATGGGCGACATTGCCATGGGCTGGTATAACGCGTAACTGTGGATAATATGACTGTATCGGTAGCAGGACCGGTTTAAGACATTTCTGGGCCAAATGCAAAAATTAATTTGTGTGTGTGTGTGTATGCGTGCGTGCGTGCGCGTGTGTGTGCGCGCGCGCGCGCGCGTGTGTGTGTGTTGGGCGGGAGAGGGCTGAGGGGTTGCTGTCTGTGCGTAGTCTTAAACTGACAACGGCCTATAGAGTGTACATACAAAATGTGGTCGACACAAAATCTGAAATACACCCGAAATTGTCGAGGCTCCGCGAACGGTGGGACTTAACGCTTTGGCATGGATTGCGATAATCCTAAAACGGCCCGAGTGGGTAGGGATGATTAGCATAGCGTTCAGGATCGCGTTAACGTGTTTGCTTGGGAAAGATGCGTCGTCAGCTTACGAGATGCATTTCAGGCTGAGCGTGTAGGGTTTGTTTATCTGTTTGACCTTCCCTAATTGGCCTCAATGTAAGAAAAACATATTTGGAACCTTTTGTGTGCACATATTTCCGCCTTTTCTAATTTGTGCTCCTACGCTTACAGCTAATACTGTTGGACCTGAATACCGAGTTTTGATACGGATGTAGTCCTGCAGTGTATCTCATTACAGAAATTGTTGGTCGTACTACCGATCCCAGTGGCCGCGCCGTTCAAGATGTGTGTCTGCGGCCGCTTGCCTGCTGGAATTGAGGGTTCGAATCCCTCCGGGGGCATGGATGTCTGTCTCTTGAGAGTGTTGTGTGTTATCAGGTAGAGGTCTCTGCATCGGGCTGATCACTCTTCCAGAGGAATCCTATCGAGTGTGGTGTGTCTAGCAGAGCATGATCGTGAAGCCTCGATAATGAGGAGGCTCTGGCCCACTAGGGGCTGTTGCGCCATGCGAAAAGAAAATAAATATTACTTCGAAGTAACAGACGTACCTTTTTTTTTACTAATTTGTGTTCTATTACTGGCGCATACAAGTGGGAGGCGTGAGAATTTTCCGAACAATTATATTTTAATATGTATTTCCGTGTCGTGCTATCGTGTTTTGTGCGAACACGCATGCTGTTCCATTACGTGGTGGCTATTTTAGGCTCTCACACATTGTGGATGTGTATGTAACGAGAAGGTAAAGTCAGGAAAAACATCGTACATGATGGCGTATAATATGACCAGCGTCACATAGACACGCAGTTTGTTTATTGTTCTTTGTGTTAAACTCGTCACAAATTGAAAGTCTGCGAACATATGGTAGTAGTAACACTGACGTCATCAGTGGGGAATCCCTGCTCTTCGAAGCAAGCATTTCAAGCATGCAGAAAGCTTATCTGTGCCGCTGGGTATATAAATTATTTTTTGTGCGTTCTAAGTACAGATTCGACCTTGCAAATGCAGAGGGACACAGCTTTTTTTTTCACTCCATCAAAGAGAGACCTCAGTATCGAAGCTTCAGTCATTGTGTCGCAGACCGTGTACTAGGTATGTAGGTTAGGGTTGAGCTGACTAGTGTTTGGCCCATTTGCCAAGGGAGATGGTACTCAACCAGTAGTAGCCTATCGGTCTTTGCATGCTGCAGTGAAAACAGTAGTATACAAAGGTAATTATTACGAACATGTAAAACGGGTTTGATAACATTAACTTAACGCTTTGATGTGGTATAACAAGCAATCAACAAATTCACAGTATCGTGTTTTTTGAGAAGCTGATGGTTGCTCAGCTCATCAGAAAATCCCTTGCTTGATTTGGTACCCTATTGGTTGATTCATTTTTAGGCGCGTTGGCAAAATTTCGAAAAGCGACTATTAGCTTCGTCATGTCTGTCTGTCTGTCCGTCCGCATAGAACAACTCGGCTCCCGCTGGATTAATTTTTATTAAATTTGATATTTGAGTAGTTTTCGAAAATCTGTTAAGAAAATTCAAGTTTCATTAAAGTCTGATAAGATTAATGAGTACTTTACATGAAGACCTATGTACAATTATTGTAATATCTTGCTCATTTCTTCTTAGGTGAGAAATATTTCAAACAGAAGTTGTAGAGGAAGTCGGAACACATTTTATGTTCAAACACTTCCGAAAATCTTGCCAGTTATGAAAGCATGTGGAAAAGTGTAGAGCCAGACAGGCCACAGATGACAATATAATACGGCGCATACGCTTTGCATACTGGATGGCTAAGGCTACAGACACACACTCAGAATGTGTAATAGTTACTGCTTTTCCACGGCAGCAGTGGTTACGGGAACGCGCCTCAGTGTTACGTTATACGTTCATTGCCTCTCTTGTTAATATCTTCCCAGCTCCTCCTTGGTCTGTCAAGTAATATCTGCACATTAGATATTATATAAATGTTTTAGTTCAGACCAACACGAAGTATTGTGTAAGTCTGTGCAGTACTTCCGGGAACGAAACATGCTTTATATACAGGTTTTATATGCTTCCCGCAAATAAGGCGTAAGGGTTTGTTTCTACGTCTGAAAGTTATCAGCTATTAATTCAAGGTACTGTCACGAGATGTCCGTGGAGGGACTGAATAAAGCCTCGATATTTCTCAGGATAGTCCTGGCTAAAATTTGAGCGTGCGACCTCAAGAATGGGAGGCATGAGTATTAACCGTTCGACCGCAACATTGATAATTAGGCAGTGTTGATAGATTCATACGCCGGCCAACTTTACCTTGATGACTTGCGTTTGTGAACCGCGCGCAGCCGACCTGCCTTTTAGTGTCAGTGGGAAACGTCACCTGAGTCTTCCCTGTTTAATGGTAACTTGATTTGTATTTCAACCTACGTGGTATCTTTTCCACCAAAAGCACTAACAAGCATAACATGCTGGGCTGGTAATTGTAAGCTAGGAACTCCATTCGTTGTCAGTTCGTTGAACATGTCCTCTGACACTATTGATGTCTGACAACCGGTGTCAATAATTCCCTGACACTGCTGTCTTCCCACAAGGAAGTTAATCTGTGGACATGTCTCAATATTATCTTCATTAACATAATAGTTATATATGATATCATGTGGCGTGGGCCGATCTTCGCAGTCATTAGTCTGAGGGCATTCATGTAACGTATCTTGTACGCCAAAACATGTGCAGTGTAAGTTTTCCGAATGGTTAACGTGGTTGTTAGCTGACGTAATATGCTCTGATTGGGTGACTTTCCGGGTTTAGGTTCCTCAGTCCGGCTGTAAACACGAAAACAATGTAGGCGTGTATAACTACACAGCCTCAAGGAACGCATGCGCAGAAAACACACAAAAGAAGGTTCTCAAGACGTCCTTCTGTCGCTTTGACATGTTTGACAATAGATGAATTTATTGAGTCTTTACGCAGGATCGAGCAGGCTGGTGTTTACGGGAGGGGCCCAGTTTTAATCTCAGCCGGGACACCGGCTGTCTTGAGTGACGTTTTCGTGGGGTTCCTCATTTCCGCCATCAGATACCTGGATAACACCTTGATTAGGCAATGACCACTTTTTTGCAAATCCGTCTCTGTTCACCACAATTCTCCAGTCATTTTGCAACCGACGGTATGTAGCCTGAGGTACTGACAGTACTGCAAAATAAACCACCGACTTATCTCCTAGGGAAATGTAGGTATATAGCCTCGGTTCATAACCGCTGTCGTAGACAGTCACATTCTGGGTGTCTCCCAAACTAATTGGTAGTGTATCGACCGCTTGTGGGAATGGGTGAGAGGATGCAGTGATTGGCAGTGTTTATGGAAGTTGCATGCTTCTATGCGTAGCATGAGCCAGTCTAGTGACATATATCACCATGTAGCGTACTGGCGGCTGATACCGCACACTCAACTTCAGGAGACGTTAAATCTTACTAATCGCATTTGCGTGTAAATACAGTTAGTAGCTTTTTATTTATTATTAACTATCTTTGACGTTGATTGAATCTGAACATTTATAAAATTGAACATTTAGTATCCATATTGATTAGATTTATTTTTGACTGTTTTGGACATCGGTTTTATTTGAACGTTTCAAAAATTGGCCATTTACAGGTGATACTGTTGATTGTATAGATATGTGATAGAAATATAACAGAAGAAAGGCTGGATTTCTGGCAAGGTTTACTTTGTACAGTAACGACTCCTCAGCTATCCAGCCCATAGGCAAGTTGCTGTACCGACTGAGCTGTCCCGGCTGCCCATACTTCGTACATTTTGCTTTAAAATATTGAGTATATTAAAACATACACGTAAATTTAATGTAATAAGTACTTATTTATGATACGTGGCATGTGAGGTCAGTGGCCTGTTACGGCGATTTGCATCTTTCAGGTTTGTGTTGATGATTTCGTAGAAAAAATATTGTTTTTCAAACAGCAATAACCTGCTTATTAGCCTGTAAGTTTCATATTATTGCTGTAATGACGACTGAAAATTCAGTGGGCATACTTGATAGTTTCCAAATTTAGCTGCGGTTTCCACAGATGACCTTTCTCTTTGTGGTCTTAACTTGCCATATTACAGCCCCTAAGAGATACATTGAAATCCAGATTTTGCTGAACATGCTGGCTGTGGACATGGGAAGTTCTGGACAGATGATGATGATCACCATCATCGTTATCATCTGGAGGTACATTTTTCCTTCGCAGGTTGACACTGTAATAGTCGACTAAACACTGCTTATTGCGTCCGTCATCTGCTGTGGCTTCTAACACACAGTCAGTGGTTACGAATTTGGTTTCTGTGGAAATGGCAAACCGACGTTTACTGACCTGTTTAGACTGGGTCTGCGCCGGCGAAGGACGATGTGTACTTGCCAGACGTAATGCACTGTCAACAATTCTTATTAGGCGTGTTCGTAAAATTGCGAAAAGCGACTATTACTTCGTCGCGTCTGTCCGTCCGCATGCAACAACTCGGCTCTCACTGGGTGTATTTTCATGAAATTTAATATCTGAGCATTTTTCGAAAATCTGTCGAGGGAGTTCAAGTTTCATTAAAATCTCACAAGAATAAGGGATACTTTACATGAACACGTATGTACGTTTATGATCACGTCTCACTCATTTCTTCTTAGAAAGCGAAATTCTTCAGATAGAAGTTGTAGAGAAAACCAAAACACACATTTTATGTTCAGTAATTTTTTCCCCGCAAATCGTGGCGTGTGTGAGATAATGTGGAAAAAGATGGTAGAGCCAGACAGGCCACAGATGACAATATAATACGGCGAATGCGCACTGCGTGCTGTATTACGCATGCTACAGGCACACACTCAGAATATGAAATACGTCTTGCTTTTCCATGGCAGCAATGGTTACGCGAACGCAACAGAATGTTACGTGTATACGTACATTGCCAGTCTTGTTTTGTAGTTTAACGAAGTTGTCTGTGTCTTAGACTATAACGACGGACGATAGGATGATTAATGAATAATTAATTAGTAAGGATATGAAATAAAGCGGCCATGGCCTAATTTGGATAAAGTGACATCTGCTTGGAGCGGCAGGGGAAGACGACGAATAATTACAGTCAGTAAGCGCTGTACGTGTGCTCCGGGGCGGGAATTGAACGAGGGATCTTCTGTCATAGTTGTGAATGAAGTGGGTCCTGTTACGAAGTGTTCCAGTCTTTAGAATGAATTATCGTTTCAAGACCTGTGTAGTGTGGGCTGTGGGTCTGTGTCGTATCCTTATTACTCGGCTGTTTGAGGAAATCCGTATTAAACAAACATCATCGCTGTCATTACACGTGTCCGCGTAGGTCCTAATATGAACCAGTGAATGCAGCTCTTACAAACCTAACATCAGACCGCGAGTTAATAGGCACATTTATGCTTGACGTGCGAAGAAATCTCAAACATATGTCACATACGCCAACCCAAATTAAAGGTTGGGTTCTGAATGCTAGAATACTTTGTAACTGCTTGTTATATTTCAATTTGATATCTTCAACACTGTCACACATATCGTGCTTCCTTTCTTTGCCCTTCATCTTATTGCGTTTATTCCGTCATGAATTTGCCTTCTCGGCTTTTTCGGAGTTTTCTCGTCTCCAAATTCCAATCTCGATGCCCCCCGTCATCTTCCTGGTAGTGACAAAGGAAACACGTTTTTCACTCGTTTGGTATGGCCATGCTATTTCAGCCAGCCGGTTTTTAAGTTTCCTGTCACTGTGAAGTAACATTTATTCCTCTATTTTGAAATTTTCACCATTTTATCTTGCCTACTGAAGATGTCCTAGTTAACAGTTTAAAAATGGCAACGATGCGAACCCTTGAGGTCAGCTCTTATGGACTGTTTTAACGTACGAGTCTGCAGAAGCTTAATTAAGTAATGCGTTCTTTACAAAAATGAAATACAGGCCAATAATGATAATTGTAGATTTGTAGGACTAAAAGTACATGCAACTGAAAAGTAGGGTCAGAAGTCTTATTCGCGTTCCGCAGGTTTTGGTCCTAAACATTCTCACTGATTACCTTATAAGCTTGTAAAACTTGCTTATCAGCACGTGTTTTGAAGTTTGGTATCTTAGGTATTACATAAGTAGCGGTTTTACACATTGTGTGATGCATGACGCTACATGTTTTGTGTAACTAGATGATATGTAAGACAGTAGTATTATGTAAGGCAAACACTGGGGACGACGTTCTAAAGCTAATACCCTGTGTGAACACTGATAAAAGTGGTAGAGAAATATAGTTAACTGAACTCTTTCATGATCCAAGTCTTACGCCATGTTACGTGGTAAATAGTTGAACAGACGTTGCGGTGAGCGTGGTGGGTCCACCTTCAGGGTCTAGCTGTCCAGTAGAGATCTTGGGACTGCTAGTTCCTGAGGCCAGAGACACCACGTTCCTTCGAAACGTCGGTGTTAATCAGTCGACACAGCGTAAGGTCCCAAAAGATGTAGGCCTGTATCATGACCTCTACCAGGACCTTAAATCTCGCAGAATGATTTTGTTTCAAATTATCATTGATGCATAATTTGAGTCGAAACGAACTTTTGGACGTGCGTAATTGAATCTACACAAGTTAGAATAATCTTGTGTCCTTCTTACCCTTTTTGCTTCTTCCATGTCGTAGTCGGTAGCGACTCGTTACGAGCAGGACGGTCCGGGGATCGAATCCCAGCGGGACCGAGATTTTCCGCAGCCGTCGAAACCAGCGGTCGGGCCAACCCAGCCTCCTGTGCAGTGGGTACTGGGTCATTCTCAGGGTTAAAGCGGCTGGAGCGTGCCTTTAACCACTAAGCCCATCCAGCGTTGGCGTTAAAGAAATAGTATAGCTATGCCTCTACTCCCCTTCTGTGCCTTCATGACATGTTTTAGGGTAAACTTTACCTTTACCTTTTGTGACCTTTAGTTTGTCCATTTCTTTTAAGTTTTCGTTTTGAATGGGGAACATTTGTAAGTAATTGCATAGGTGTGTGTATGTCTGTCGTTCAACCATTAGCCATTGGGATTAAATTCTGGCAGTGAAATTTAAATATGAAGTTTGAGGTTCTTACGACGGTTCAAGGGTCAAACAGTCCAAGAAGAATTAATTGTAATTGGACTGCTTGGAAGATGGGGCCGATAGGTTGTCCCGAAACGTCGGTCACAAACTAGCAGTCTACGCTACGTAAAATCGTATAAGAGTGCACCTCTCATTTACACCACGGGGGAGGCTGAAGTCACGCATACTGACAGCATCCTTGAATACATAATAAATAAGACACACACACACGCACGCACGCACGCGCGCGCGCGGGTATCCACAGTAGCCTGCGTATAGGCCTACATGCCCGTGTACGTGACACATATACAGGACTAGCAAATATATATGTGCCTGTCTGGGAGATGTAATGTACAGCACCGTACACAATCAGACCAGAAAGATCATGTCTGTTAAGTAATGAAGTCGTGTAACGTATAATCCTGAAGTTGGAGGCGTCACGTTCCTTCGAAACAGTGCTGTCAGTCTTTAAAACGCTTGGCGCCACAATCTCAGTGCTTTTGTAAGCTACTGTCATTAGCGCAAAGCCCTCAGTGAAATTACACGACGCTTCTGGGAATCGCTGTCGGCTGTTTGACAGTTTTCTCGTAGAAGTGCAGGAAATTTTTTCAATTCTTGCGCAGTAGGTCACGTGAAAGGAAAACATTTGGAGTGTGAGGTGATAAGGAAGACAGTGCATAACTGGCAGTCATTGATTTTTTTTGTGCTGAGCGTATGCACGTACAGCACCGTGTTGACGTACTGAGGAGGAAGAGCGTCGGAAAAATTACGTCACGAGCGTCATATTGTGTAGGGTTTCGCGTGGTAATGTTAGATTAAATCAGGTGCGGTGCAAAAAATATTTCACGCGCAATATATTCGTATGTTTATGATCAGACTTAATGATTATCGTATCAGCGCGTCAAACTTGACATGCCTAATTCGAGCGTTTTCTTTTACGGTCGACATTAAACCGGAAGCTAAACAAAATTTCGCTCGGCCTCCATGTTGTTTTACATTTCAAAAGCATTACATCAAGAAGTTACCTATTTTTCCAGACTGTTGCCGTACATCATTTCAGGACCTCACACTACTAAGGGGTGCTTCTGCCTCACAAGTTGGCGCGTTCACCATTTTGTTATTACTGAACTGAGGAGATCAAAAGTACGGCTTTGGGTTGGCCTCCAGTAGCGTAAAGCTCATGCTGAGGTTTGTGAAGATACGTCGTACGGTTCAAAAACTTAAATGCGGGCCACACATACACGCGCGGGCAGCGTAGTGGTCTTGTAAGCGTACTTTTTCCATTTCTGGAAGAAATGTAGGCTAAAGAACGATCACATGAGCGGCGTACTTCGTACGTGAGAAGTAAGGACGTTGTATCAACCGAAGAAGTTCAGGGCACGAGGCAACTGGGAATACCTAGTCGAAAGTTGGTAATGAAGTTAGGAGGAGCAGGGCAGCGCATGCACGTGTTGTGGGTTTGGAGGCGCGTCACCATCTGGGGCTGTTCGCACTTGTGTAAGGCAGTTAATTTGGAAGTAAAGAACCCAACAAGAGGCCAGGCATAAAATTTATATACGCATGGCTTTGTTTTGCATTGACTGGCTCTTTTAGTGTGGGTTGGGGAATGTTTTCGGAATACGTGCCATTCTGTTCGATTTGCTCCGAACAGTCTTTTTGCACCATTGTAGGCTGACCCTTATTGTTCCGTTTCTACCAACATGTTCGGTTGCGGCACTCCTGCGAATAGTCAACATCTGAGTGGTCTGCTATTCTTTGTGAAGGTCTTTATTTCTACGTAATGAATCATAACGTTGGCAGTGCGGCAGTCCATCCAGCTGCATGAGACTAGTCTGCATCGTACAGTGATAAGGTGGAACATACAAGGTGTTATTAAGTGCGGTGTAAAATATGTTAGTTTCTCGCCTTGAATGAACGGGGATATATCCAGAATATATCCTTTCCTCTTTTTCTTCTTCTTCGTCTTTAATTTCTTGTGCAATAACACAAGGACGACTTCCTCGTAAAACCCTATTTGAAAGCTACAGCTGATCGAGAAAGCATGGGTTGGCCACTCAGGCGCGCTGAAGCGCCACAAACACACTCGTGAATAAGGGTTCGCTTCAGACGCAGTATTTTTTTATCCCGCCACAAGGAAACGGGCCCTTAACTCGGCGAGCATTAAGGATCCAGTCACACCACTCGACAAGCACTGCAGCTTAACCGATCTACCCCATATCTTGCTGGCAGACGTCACTGTTTTGAATTTTTCTGGGCGAGGACATGGAGCGTGCCTGTATTGCATGCTCTGTCGTTTTTCTTCAGGGTCAAAATGATGAATCCATGACTCATCCCCAGTAACAGTATTCAAAAGAAATTGATCTCCCTCTTCGTGATAGCGCTTCAAAAGTTCTTCACAACTTTCAACACGTTTTTGTTTGTTTTCTGGCGTCAACATGCGTGGCACCCATCGAGAACAGACTTTTGTGTAGCCAAGTAAACCAATGATATGTCCCACTCTTTCTTTAGACATTCCTAGCCTACCTGCTGTCTGCTTTTGCGTGATACGGCGGTCAGTCTTGATCAGTTCATTAACCTGTTTTTGATGCTGGTCATCTGTCACGGAAACCGGCCTTCCACTGCGAGGTTGGTCAACAATATTGGCACGACCGGGTTCACATTCACAAAATTTAATGGCCCAACGATTTACTGTAGTTCTGTTAACATTGTTTTCACCATACGCAGCCTGTAAACGGCGATGAATTTCAGTTGGCGTCACGTTTTCATCACTTAAAAATTCAATCACCGCACGTTGCTTCAATCTCGTTGACATATCATCATAACACGACTCCATGTTAACACGCACTGTTTTAGAACCGGTGTAGAGAAAGGAATCAAACTTGGCACCGCTGTGGAGGGGGGTTGTGGCTACAAGCACACACTGGGCGCGCATCGCTGCTTTGCTCCATTGGCAAAATATTTCACTGTGCATTACTTATCAGCCGCCCCTGGTACTTTCATCAATCTTGATATTGGTTGCGTTTCACTACAATTTCTAGACTTTTTTTAGTTTTGGTTAAAATCGCGTAACGATAATAGACACTTTTCGAACACCTACATGTGTTTCTGCACACATGTCGAGCGTAACTCGCCAAATGCTTATCGCAGCGACACGCGTTTCGTAGTACTTCCCTCTTCTACCTGCTTGTTCACAGTAGGTGTAGAGGGTTTTATTTTTCACTTGATCACACTCAAACACATACCACATTCGCTAGGACTCCTCTGGACGAGGGATCGGCCCGTCGCAGAGACCTCTACCTGACAACACACAAACACTGTACAAGGCAAACATCCATGCCCCCGGTGGGATTCGAACCCACGATCCCAGCAAGCGCTCGGCCGCAGTCCTACGCCTTAGACCGCCTTAGATCGGCGCAGCGACACACGTTTTGAATAAAATGAAACTCGCATTTTATTTACTTTCCCCTAGTCTGACGATCTTGGAGATAATTAAACAAAAGGGAACGAAAGTCGCACTGTTGTTACGCCATTCATGTATTTCCTGACTTGTTTTGTATTAGTTTGAGACAACCTTGAAGCTGATCTAATAATACTGCAGACGTCGATGTGACCTCCCGACCACCAAACAGGACATTGTTTGGCGACTAACTCATCGCATTGCATCGCATCATTGGCGCGGTGATTCAGTTTCACGCACCGTTTCGCTAGGACTGTCGTGTTGGTTTGGGATGAATTGGCTGTTTGCGCCCGGTGATTCTTTTAAGTGTAGATATTTTGGTTATTTCCGCATATACAGATAAACAGTTCAAGATTTTAGGAGCAAAACTTGCCTGAAAGACTGAAGTTAGGAACCTTAACAAGTGGATACTAATACAGCGTTGAATTTTTTTTTGCGGCGATTTATATTGGTTTATATGGTGTTCGGGTTTGTGACATCATGCGATCTTAGTTGGTGGATACCGTACTAGGGTTACAGAGGAACGTCCTACCTCTATTTATAGGGTCGGGGTTCAACCTTGAACTTGGAGACAGGATCTTTCTCCAGAACGCTGGTATCCACCGGTAAGACTACACAGCATCGCAAGATAGGTGAGCACAGTTGAATATACATCACCGTAAATTCTCAAATATTAGATGAGTAACTTCTGTGGGTAAGCAGCACTACCACTATCTTTACTACTAGACATACATTTCACATTTTGATTAACATTTCTGCAACATCGATTATTATGCTTACAACGTCCTTTCCAATATTAATTACATTTTGTATCTTGACAGGTGTTCATCCAAACAATAAACGAATCAAAGAAGAAACTGTACAAACAGTTGTATCATTAAAAACAAATACGTTTTAAAAAGCTCCTTTATTTTGAATTGATATTTTTAAAGTATTTATTCAGTTGTATTTCTTAGACTAGTGTCCTCGGTAAAAATATTTCTGTATCCTTAACAAGGGTGATGCAAACAATGAATTAAACATAGTAAGAAAAATATAAAACGCTGGAAGTAAAAAACAAATTACGTAATGAAACAAGACATGATGTCATTACACTTAAAGTTGAGAGGTGTCTAACTTATTTTCAACTGCATGTATTTGACTTCGAATGCCCTTTGCAAAGGTATCTTTTGACCACTTAAAAGCGACAGTTTTTTTTAGCAAATTTCCTTCATGCAGTCCGTCCTTATACAGTTGAACACGTATTCTGTGTTTAGTTCCTGACACATAGAATTGGTTTTTCCAACTGGTAAAGCTCCTGCCAGCGTATTTTATGAGTCGCCTTTATCTCAAACCGCGTCAGGAGTACGTAGTCTCACAATATCGACTACTCGTATTTTACCAATATGAATCATCTCATGAAGTTTTTTTCATTTTCCTGAGTGTTCTTTGAGACTTGTTTTTACTATTTTGAGCTTTTGCGTTATCATTACTTTTCTTCTGCTCAAAAAATAACACCATATCTTGTTGACCATCCTTTTGTTTATCCTTGTCTCATTAACGTTATTGTTGTCACCCTCTTCTTGAACGTTTTTGTAATGCTCTTGCGCCATGTCGATGTCTTCAGTAACTGAAATCATAATTTTATCGGCGTTTTTGCCATAGACATCTTTGTTTCTTACATTATTAGTAACTGCCAATTCAAACTATATTCAGCAGGAAGGCGCGAGGTTTTGAGACCTAGTTCCATCGGTGAAACTGTTGTTGCCTCATGAAGGCCGCATGTGATCCCTGTGTGGTAATCCTTATTTTTCGTGATTTGTACAAAATGCAAACCTTCACTCCGCTTGCGCGTGCGGTTGCCTTCCAGCCAGGTGCGTCACATATCTTCAGCGTCTTCGTTTGCACGCTCAACAGAACATTGATTTTGGCCGTGCGTAGATTTCCCATGAACAATTTTCAACTCATCCCACATTGAGCGAATTTATTCTACATCCCTATTAGCAAATTCACTTCCGCTGTCACTGTACAAAACAGACGTAACCTTGAAAATAGCACATATTACCAATAAAGAATAGTGACCTTTGGATCGTTTTGTTTCTAACGGACGCATTTGTACGTACTTCGTCAAGTGATCTGGATATACAAGAATAAATTTAAATTATCCCTCCCATGGGACTGCATATTTTCATATCGACTTGATATCTGGATTTATTTTCTTTAAACACCATATGTGTGACGACTGATTTTTCTGTTTGGAACCTTACACTCCTTCTGACAAGATTTACAAAAAATTAAGTACAGAGTAATGCATTCAACTGTTATATTCTTGTATTTCTTCTGCAGTTCTTTCAACATTCGATTTCTCCATCCCTTCGCAATCTTTAGCTGAGTTTCTTGTGTTGAGCTGAAGATATGTTTGTTGGAAACATAGTGGCTTCTGCTTGAGGTCTTTTCCACAGCAGGACGCATCAACTTCTCGTAGCTTCCTACCTTAACTTAAGTGTAGCGTCTGAGCATATGATTGTCCCTCGGAGTTTTCCCAGTTTGCTAGATATTAGCTTCCTTCGCTTTATTTAGCATCTCAACGTATCTTTCTTTTGTCATGAAAACACATTTACGTTTGTCGTGAAGTACATTTTTTGGTCTGAACTCTTTTACCTACTCATTGTGAGCGTAGAGGGTTATTGTTGCCCTTGATCACACTAAATGACATGCACACACTCGGTATGACTGCTATGGACGAGGGATCGGCCCGTCGCAGAGTCCTCTACCTGTAAGCACACAACATTCACAAGAGACAAACATCCATGCCCTCGGGGGGGATTCGAACCCGCAATCCCAGCAAGCGAGCGGCGGTAGACCTACGCTTTAGACTGTGCGGCCACCGGGGTCGGCTTTATCGTGATGTACTTGCGATGGACACAACTGTTTATTAATATTACTATTAGATCTTTAGAGTATATGGCAACAAGTTTCTACCTAAGTTTACGTCATCTTTAGGCCATTATTTTATGTAAAATAAATTACAGTTGCATGCGTAACTTATATGTTGACTGACTGAGATCCCGCTCCTTACTTAAAACGTAATACATGTTGCATACGAGGATTACAGTGTTAAAATGATTAAAATATGCGGCAATTCGACGTAATGTTTGACAGTTTTCCAATATTGTGGATTTATGATCCTCTGCAGTATCTTTCATGGGAATTTTTGTTTCCAGTGACGTAAGATAAAAGCGCTGTATTTTTGGGGAGTGTGTTTGGTGCTGACTTACTGCATTCTGGCTCTGACAATGAAGTTTCTAAGATCGATCCAACCTACTCTAATGCAAATCATACGTTGATGTGTGATGAGACTGTAATATCGCCAACACTTTTACCTTGATATCTGTTAGATAAATCAGACAAGAAGTTAAAGATGTACATGACCAATTAATACATACCATCATTATCCATACTAACAAACACATCAATTGTTTTGTCATACGTCACTGGAAACAAAAACTCTCATGGGACATAGTGCAGAAAATCGTCTGTCGACAGTCTGTGGAAACGGGTAACCAGCTACACCACGCCGTTTGTTGCTTGTAAATCTCGAGTATTGCGGTCAATTTCTGTAGGGTACGTCCTCGTGAGCAGCCCTGGGAGAGGTAAACGTGTTGAACATTTCTGTTCGAAAAGAAAACAGGAAGTCACTTGGGAGAATTGAGCCGATCGGAGGGTGATGTCAAAATGGATCTTAGAATAGGAGGGTGTCTGGATTGACCTTGCTTAGGATGGGGTACTTCGGAGGACTGTGAACACGGTGATGAATCTTCAGGTTCTTTAAGAAAAGGGGATTTCTTGATCTGTTACTCTGGAAGATCGTATAGACCCTTCCGTGATGTGATCTGGCTTATTTGTTATCTTCTGATTTATGAACGTGTGTAGTTTCAGCGCTGAATAAGGAAACGGTGAGTTGGTATGAAATGTTGGTAACTGTGGCCGAGACTACACAGTGCTTTGACCCAGGCGAGCACAGTATAAATTTTGCCTCCGTAAATACCGGGAATTTAATTTAAGATTCGGCGTCTTTAGATGCAACGCACTGTAGTTTTATGTGTAGGTACAAGTTTTGATGGTAGAACTTCACTGTGTCTTCTTTCCAGAAGATAGATGTAGCAGGTTCCTCCGAAACCAAATCACAAGATATCACATCCCGTCCTAAGAATCACCGCCGTGTGAACGTGAAATCTCAAATCCGATATGGATAGTTGTGGCTTGGTTCGATGCGTCTACATAAATTCAATTCGAATGATGCTGAATGTACGCCATCGGTTCGCAGTTCCTGGCTAATATTTTGTGTTAAGGCTGTAGAGAGAATTCCTTCCTGTGTGCCCCCACACACGTTCGTCGCGATGCTGGCGTCTCCTGTGGTGCTGACTTGAGGCAGAGCGCCAGCCAGAGGGATTCATCAGAGTGGTATGTAGGTCCAGGGCTTCACGGTGTACTCTGTACGTCTTGTGTGCGGGTTTATATTTCGGAATTGTGGCGAAGCTGGAGACTGACTCTGTCGTCATACGGTGTCGCTGTATTCTTCAGTCGTATGTGTTTCGAAATTGCATTGTGTATCCCTTTGAACTTATCGAAACTGAAAACATGACGTTTACATGTGTGTTGTTATGTTGCAACAGTGTATGTGATCAAGACAGAGGGTGCTGTTGACTGTACTTGCAGTGGGAACGTTAAAAATACGAAAGTTACTTTCCTTTTTGTGAGGAATTTTCTTGTGGTTTCATCTCTTAAAAAACGACACTAATGTGTGAGGTGATATTAAAATGTGTTATAAGTAATAGGGTTGTGATAGAGGTATGCCACAGTTAGTATTCTTGTGTTTGTGGTCTTTGTCCGATGTCTGATATTCTAAACAGAAACATTTCGGGAACTGCATCAGCGTCCGTGCTCAGAAGAGACAAGCAGGCTGTTTATTTAGCCTGCTGAAATGGGTCCGTTGGGCCAAGTTGCGGTAGTCGTAATCACTGGGCGAAAATAGATACTTTCAGAGTGGTGTGCTCTTCAGAACTGTGACGATGAACAAAGTACAGAAACGCAGTAATACCTAAGTAATATGTTCAGAACGCTCAGGTTCTCTCATCCAGTGAGAGTCTTTTGTGTTAGCGGTTATGAACTTTCGGATTCTAAACGTAAACAGTCCATCGGCAGTAAGTCCGTCGATCAGTCAGTGGACTTCCACTTCATTAAGGCGTAGGTACGTTCGTTGTGGATTTTCACTTCGTTAACGCGTAGGCACGTTCGTTGTGGACTTCACTTCGTTGTTTAACGTGTAGGCACATTTGTTGTTAACAACTTTGTTTCTGCCTTAAAATTTGTGTGTCGGGGTTTTTAACAGCGCTGCAATGTCAAGACGAATGCTGGATTACTCCTAAGGAACACTCTAGGCTTTTTCTTCCCAAACGTTCAGACTCCATAGGGGTATGCACTAATTTCGACACTTGTCTTGTTGATATGTGGGTCTGTATACTTGCGTAATAATTTGCCGTATTCTGTGAAAATAACAAAACTTGCCTCTTTTATGAACGTGATATATATATGTATATATGTATGTGTATCACATTCATACATATATATATATCTCGGTGTCATAAATTTCTAGTGTTGGCATTGTGCCGAACCCGTCCCAGATTTTCACGAGGCCATATTACTCGTGTGATTCAAGATTACGTTCTTGTCGTACGTGATGCGGTGTAGTTAGGTTACGTCATTAATGAACAGTCCTGTACTTTTGTAGGTCTAAGGAAAGAGACTAGGTAATTGTTTTGTAAATATGCTAAAGATAACGGTTCCATGAGTTTTGGTTTCGTAATCGCGGAAAGCACGTTTTCTTGTATGATGACGTGCGGTGAATTCATAAAATCCGGCACTCGTCAATTCGTAGAACTTGGTATCAGTAGCATTGCTACTACTGCTGCCACTGCTGCTCCTGCTGGTACCACCACCACCACAACCACCACCACCACCACCACCGCCGCCGCCGCCACCACAACCACCACCACAACCACCACCACCACCACCACCACCGCCGCCGCCGCCGCCGCCGCCGCCGCCACCACCACCACCACCACCACCAGTGATGATGATGATGATGATGATGATGATGATGATGATGATGATGCGTACGTGTGATCTGAGTGTGTCAGTGTGTGAAGGTTTCTGTTGTGGTCGTTGATCCGTACAGCTTAGAATGCTGACCAGCGTACTGGCTGCAGCAGCAATCTGAGGCAGATTTTTCCCTTCACCACCGTGCTACAGGCCCCAGACCACGAGATGCTCCCGGGAAGCGGTATGGGGGGAGGGGGTAGCGCGGTGCTGGAGACTGCTGACAACAGCGGGGACTATTGGACTGCTATTGGTAAGGGCGACAGACGTACAGTGCTGCACACGGACTGAAAACGTTAAGCATTTCTAGTAGCGCATAGTGAGCCAGTGCACTGTGTATATGGGTAGTAGCAACTTATAATCCATCACGAAATCTTTGGAACGCGCATCTGTCGCATTACAGCACCGATCATCTCCTGGTCTGTGGATAGCAGACTGGAAATGGTGTCCATCCAGCCTCCTGTCCAGTGGATACCAGGATTTTTTCTCTGGCGGGGAGGAGGGGGGGGGGGTTACAGCGACCGGAGTGTGAAGGTGACCACTCACTTTAGTGTCCTTATTATGAAAGCATGGCACATACCTGCACTGCCTCATACGGCTTCATGATCTTGGCCGGGAAACCGACTATCCGACAGGTTTGTTGTTGCAAATTACCGGATCGTTGCGCTTCCTTTGATCTCATTTCTTGTTCACCATTCAGTAATGATCCCAACATTCGACGCTGTATAGTCTGAGGTCCTGTGACAGCTTCGTCCGTAAATCATACATAAATATAGAACCTCGTCTTGACATAGTAAGTAATTAAGCACGGCCTTTACCTTACTGTGTGGTCTGCTAGTGATTCCTAACGTGTTGGAGGAACCATATGCCTTTCTTTCTCTACTAACGTTGTCACAATCGGAAATATCAAAATCTGATTATTATCCTGTGACTGTAGTTTCACACACAAGGCATGCGCTACGCAGTGACAAGGGGTGTGAATTTATTTATTTATTTATTTATTTATTTATGTTACTCGGAAACCTGGTACAGTCGAGTGATGAGGTATATATTCAGATATGTGAACCAATGCATTTCAAATGCTGGAATTGAAAGGATTTGGCCGCGTAGATTATAAATTTGCGTTGCTTTCTTTTGACTTCAATATCAGCCGTAGCCATTGTGTTCTATGTTTAAGTTGGCAGGAATCAGTAACAATAAATTACGGAAAGAATGAATTGTGCCTGTTTTCCTACAGATTCTTCACTTTAGTTAGGAACTAAAATCTACTGTTCAATTATACCACTTAATAATCCATTTTCTGCTTAATTTTTATTACTGCAAATTTCCAATATGATGTAGTTGCCAAATATGACCTCAAAGGTTTACACGTTCGCCCTGAGCGTAGGTATAATATTTAACGTGTGAAATGTGTTGTGAAATGTATTCATTTTTATAACCGAAGAATGTGAAGAACGGAAGTGACTTATTTGGACATTTATATTATATCCTTCAAAATGTTTAGTTATGGTCTGTAGGCGATTAATTTCATATTGGAGGAACGCTTAAGAGCGATGAAACTCGGGCGACAGGGACACGGTTGAAAGCTGCTCTGTATGTTCTGTATGACAAATGGTTTTAAGTGGCCTATAACATAGCACAGTTTATTCTCACTTTCTCTTTGATAATGAATGGAATAAGCTTGTTCTAACAAACTTGGTCAGCTGGTCACAAAAATGACAGACTTGTTAACACGCACAGCTCTTTTATTTTCCACTGTCTTTACGTGGAATATGCGGATATGAACTACGTACTACTCAGTAGGCACTTTGAGTAATGACCCTGTTTAAACGAGATTAAATTTCTGCTCACAAATAGCAATTTACGTCACATTTTTTCGCGATGCACACCCTCTGCCTTCTAGTTTTGCTAAAGCTTGCAGAGCGTTCCTTTTTTGAACAGTTGTTTGGAAGGTGTTACAGTTTCTTTCAAAGCATCGTCGTAATACAAATTTTTGGGTCCAGATTTGCAATCGACCTTTCAGAATTAATTTAAAAAATTAGTTTTCTTTTATGTTATGTACCCATGGTACAACTTGGTGCATTTTACTGAAAATAAAACTTGTCACAAAGCTCAACGGGATTTCACCGTCGAAGATTACGATACCCTTGTTGACCTGTGTGGCCAAACATTTTATTTGCGTTGAAAGAAATATCGGTGTTAACCAGAACTACACTGAACTGAATTCAGTGAACATTGCTGGAAAAATAGAATATCAGTTCCTATGTTGAAGCTGGTTGCTCCCTTCGTGTACTAAAATTCAGTTCACTGAAATGTGGAATCATTCGGTATTTGGACTTTTATATCGGCCCGTCTTTAATTTTTCTTTTAAACGCTAGACGTTAGCTAATGCTAAAATATTGTATTATTTCAATTCATTAGGTTAAACCACTCTCGCTCTCTACCATGTTGTTTTCTGTGACTGAGTGGTGCTTTTTAGACACCAACTTGTCATTGGTTAACCGTGATTTTTACTGAATGGTACTTAAATATACAGGTTTATGGAGCTGAGCGGATTTCGGCTGGTTATTCTCTGAAGATGGTGAAGCCTGTTACTTCAGTTGTGGTGGTTTGTTGAACGTATAACTCAAAGCAACCTAAATATTGGGATTAGTGAACTGGGCAGGTTTCAGCTAATTATGCTGAACACACTAAGCCTGATGTAACTGCTGTGATGTCGTACTGAACAGATACGGAATGGAACGTAAGCGAGCAGGATTAGTGAGCTGAGAAAATTTCAGCTGCTTGCAGTTGGAAGATTGTTGTCTCCGTTGCAGTGAGTTCTTGGACAGAGCATTGAAACGGGCCTTACGTGTTCAGGATTAGTTAACAGAGCACGTTCATCTGCTAGTTGCCGTAACTAGGTTGAAGCTTGCTGCATAACAGTTGTGATTCGAACAGAAGGCTTTTGAGGTGAAGATGGAAATGTGGTTCGGAATGAACGACGAGGTGTCGAGCCGACGCCGTAGCGTCGTGCGGCGCAGTCGTCTGGATATGTCACTTCTGCAGGAGGAATTCAGCACCAGTCGATTTGAGCGCTTCAGGACACTCATGAAGGTCTGTGTTCATTTGTGATTTTGTTATGAAGATTGCATCATTATGACTAACTGCATGGAACAGAGTGTTTATGGAGCTAATGGTCGCTAAACTAATCAGGAAATTCACTTTTATGAAACGCGCAGATTCAGTACAGTGCTCCAGAAGACACCGCCTCTGGTATTTTCTGGAACTACATGAATCCAGTCCACATCCTAACAACGTATTAGTGTAAACTCCATTTTAATATCACTTCCTACTCCTAGGCTTTCGAGTGATGTTTTCGTATAATCGTACCAAAATTTTGCGTGTATTTGTCGTCCCTGTACGTGATACCTGTTCCGCCCATCTTATCTTCCATGTTCTGATCACCCAAACAATATTTGGTGAAGATTAAAAATCATGAGGCGCCCTTTAATGCAGTTTTCTCTGTTTTCGTGTTACTCTTCCTCTGTTGGGTCCAAATAGTGTGTCCGGTTCGCAGGCCCCGTAACATTCCGGTGTGGTGTTGTATTTGTGAGTAAGCTGAATCTCGCTAGGCGGTTGGGAGCAGGTCGGAACATTCGCCTAAATATAGGTGCTGTATGACGTCAAGTGTGTTCTTATATCGGTCGCCTGTCACTTGGTACGACGACCTAGGGTTACCAACCCTGTATGGACTGTCTCTTCCATCCATTCATCATTCTGAGTCATTGTGTCATTCGGAATTGTGTAATGTTCCGTGTTAAAGAAGCCGTTTTAGACGCGTCCTTATCCCTTTGGAGCACCTATTAAATCTCTCTCCGCCTTTGTGTACACGTAAAAGAACTCGAAAACTGCCGATTGGAATTACATAAAATTTGATGGCCGGGAGTTTAACTAAGATTTGGGAATAAATTCAAATTTTATGTAAAGTCCCACAAACATGATCCACACTTTATGTGAATAATCGCACGTATGTGTGTACGCAGGCCGCACAGTCTTAAGGCGTGGGTCTACGGCCGCTCGCTTGCTGAGACTGTGGGTTCGAATCCCGCCGGGTGCATGGATGTCTGTCTCTTGTGTGTGTTGTGTGTTGTCCGGTAGAGGTCTCTGCGACGAGCTGATCACTCGTTCAGGGGAGTCCTGCCGGCTGTGTGTGTGTGTGTCAGATTGTGTTTGATCTAGGAACCTCAACAGTGAGGCGGCCTAGGCCCGTGTTGGGCTGTTGCGCCGCAGGAAAGGAAATGTGTGTACGCATCCGGCATAGTTGGCTAACTGTTTCTTAGAAACGATATATTTGGAACATAACTTTCAGAGAAAAATGATACACATTTTATGTCAAGTACACTTTTTGCGTTAAGTCTTACGGTTGAGTTAACTAAACACAAGGGAACGAAGGTGCCAGAATTGTTACGCTGTGCGTGCAATCGTGATTTTTCGCAGTTAGCTAGAAATAAGGAATACGAAAACGTAGTTGCATCAGCTTTGCCTGAAGGTTGGGCATAGTCGGCAATGAAGTACAGGAGGAGCTGTGTGGAAGTGCAGAAAATACTATTCTGATAAATGTATGGACTGTAGAGGTAATTTCTTCTTCCATAAAATATAAGAAGTAGAAAGGAATACCACATGGTCCACTCGACCCCCGAGGATGAAGACAATACGTTCCTTCGAAACGTCGGGAACCACTCACGCAGTGACGAGCTTAGTGTCGGGAACCACTAACGCAGTGACGAGCTTAGTGTCGGGAACCACTCACGCAGTGACGAGCTTAGTGTCGGGAACCACTCACGCAGTTACGAGCTTAGTGTCAGGAACCACTAACGCAGTGACGAGCTTAGTGTCGGGAACCACTGACGTAGTGACGAGCTTAGTGTCGGGAACCACTAACGCAGTGACGAGCTTAGTGTCGGGAACCACTCACGCAGTGACGAGCTTAGTGTCGGGAACCACTAACGCAGTGACGAGCTTAGTGTCGGGAACCACTAACGCAATGACGAGCTTATCGTCTAAAAGTACCCCAAGATCTCGGACACATTAGGCCGCGTCCAGAACTGAGCATTCTGCCGCGACATAACAGCGTAATGTAACGACACTTCGCAGGTCTGGACGGTGTTCGCCCTGTTCGGCCCGCTGTTCGGCCTGATCCACCCTGCTGTCGGTTTTCCAGCGCGTCAACGGATGTTACGTAACGCCGCTCGAGCAAGTCCGGACGTGTTTCTGCGCTCGCTGCGAGCTTCTCGTCGAGCTGATACTGGCAATTAGAGCTGTTTTGCTTCGCAGTCAGTGTGCGGAGCTACAATGGATTGGGCACAAGATATTACTTTGAGTTTCATTGACTTGTATGGAAAGATGTCTGTTCTGTGAGTTCCGAACCATCCCCAAATACTATAACAATAAGTAGTGCAAATTTGGTTCACTGAAGTTGAGTTATTAAAAGTAAATACATTATTTCGTAGATGTTTTGTTTCAATGCTCCAACCCATCGATTTTATGTGCAAAACGGTTTGCTGTTTACAAATACACAACTTCTTACCTGTATATTTTCCTTCAGTGCCTCAACAATAGCTTCACATACTTCGGGTACAATCTCACTGATTGTTTGCTTAGAAATTTGGAAAAAATATTCAGACTGATGTACGAGTCGGCTGTGGCCAAAAATCGCAGGGTTACTGCCAGTCTCTCTTGAACCGGAATAGCTGCTCTGAATCTGGTGTCCATTTTCACAATCTTCGGACCGATTAAACTAATCAGGAGTTCAAAATTCTCCCGGTGTCATTCGACTAAAATTCTTGTACTGCCCACTGACTGCGTGGAACTTCAAGTCTGCTAACAAACTGGTCCCACTTTACACAGACCTCTTTCTGTACAACTCCGTTTGCCACCAACGTCTTTCTCTTCGTTTTCTTCTCCTGGACAAAATGTGGGTCACAAATATGAAGGCCGCGCTAGCTACCTGTAAAGACGACGTCTTCCCACCAGGCGCGGCGAACAACTGGTGGATCACAGCGAGCAGCCCGTTCGCCAGAATGCTCGCCGTCTTGTTCGCACCTACACCTCGAGTCGAGCAGAACGCCGCCCTGTTCGTTACGTTGCGACAGAATGCTCAAGTGTGGACGCGGCCTTAGGAACGAGCAATATGAATACAGTCTAATTTATATGTGAAGTAGGAAATGTTTGTTTTGCGAGTAAAAATATAAACGTAGTTTTGCATACATTCAGTTTCATGCCATTATCCAAGCACCACTTTTGAACATAGTCAGTGTCGGTCGGACTGCAGTAGTAGTAGTAGTAGTAGTAGTAGTAGTAGTAGTAGTAGTAGTAGTAGTAGTAGTAGTAGTAGTAGTAGTAGTAGTATACCAAGGTTTTTTTCCTTCAGGTCCGTTCCATCATCCAACTGAACATCTTGATCTCTACACTATAGTTTCGGCTGCCCACTGAATCTTCTCCACCTAAGTACAGGCCCATTCCAGATCAGCCCACCACACTTCCCAACCTGACCCCGCAGATTTTACTGACATTTCATTAGGCATGACCCTTCACAGAAGGGAGTTTAAGCTCCCATGCCAATTATTTTTTGTCGAAGGTTCATAGATTTATTGAAAATTGAATTTCTGAAAGGATGCTACCTTATGGTCCGAGTGTAAGTTGCAATAACTGTGTTCCTATTTGAGGTATGAAGCTCAGATTGGTCTCATTTTAAAGCGCATTAGATTTACCTGTACAGAAAATATCTTTTCAGGGTGTTCTGTTTTGCCCATGATCATTGAATTTCTCCGAATGCGACCCATCAGATTTTATACGAAATACGTACGCTGCTGTGCTCTAACACAGAGCTGTGACCTAACTTGAAGTTGTAGCTGTCATTGTCGTCGAAGTAAAAAAGTGTGGTTAAATTTCTGCGTGTATTTGGGTGTAAATATGTAATTTGTTGTTTGTCTAGGTATGCATTCAGATTACAGTTCTTTCTAAGTGGATTATCCTGTTGTTTCTGTTATTCGTGGTTTTATTTTATATGTTACGTTTATGTGATATTTGAATTCTCGCGGCGTTAAGTGTGAAGAGTACGGTGCACTCGTATATAAAACCGTGTAGTCTGTTATAAATTTACGAAACTTTCGGAGGAATCTGCGGCCTGTCTTAGGGTAGAGCATAATGGGTGTAGAATTCTCCGAAACGCAAATTTTTACCAGACTACCTGGCGCCATACCCGATAACACAGACAACACCCGATTCATTATCCAAGAATCATATTATTCTCTCGTAGCATTGATAATTATAGTAGTGAGCAGACCCCGAGTGTATTATGCAACTGTAAAAACTTGACGAAATTGTAATCGTGGTATATTGAATCGCAAAGAAATTATAAGTTAATGTTTTAATTCTTAATGCTTAGTGTGCTTAGATCTGAGATACAAAGCGCCTGGAATTGACTCAAAAGTGGCTCTTCGGTAGCCGAAACATGTAGTCACGGGATATTTCCGTTATCAAATATAATCTGATGTTGTACATGTCAATATAGTAGCTTTGTAAACAGGTTTGCAGATGTGTAATCATTTGTGTCTCTGAATAACATAGCATAGTGCATCAAGAAAATATGAAAATGTAAAAATCATCCTGATGCTCGATGCTATGTAATCCAAGCTACTGTCGTCATTCAGGCAACAGGTTCCTCCTAGACATGGGCACTTACCTGTCTGCCAAACTGCGCAGCTGCTCATACCAGAAGGCTGCAGTCTGAATCCTTGCACCGTGAGCACTCATATCGCATCCTAATGTACGCGCTTCCCTTGCTTGATGTGTGGAAGTTTCCATGTGCAGCATCGTTGATAGTGAAGACACCCAAGTGTCATACAGAAATAGAACGAGGAAAATTACACTCCCGTTAGTTAGGATATATTTTAGTCTGTAGCCACTGGTTCCGAAACTTTTTGGGTATGAGGGCACATGTTTAATGTCAAGGAGCTTTGAGCTTTCTGGACCCCCAAATGATAATAGCTGTAGCTGTTATTAGTCTCCGTTGACTGAAAAAGGACATTGTGACGAATGCTGTTATGAATTTAGTGACGCTTTTAAATGAATTTGTATTAATCACAACAGCATTTACATACATGTGAGGTATAGTAATATATGGACTATATGTGCGAGACATTATTTATTCAGTATACAGAATGTGTAGTTGCTTATTTATTACATTAGTCGTTTAATGAGGTATCTGGTACTATTTTACAGGTTTTTAGTGATTGAAAGGGTGGTTAAAGCGATAGAGAGATATAGTTGCCCATCCTGCTTATTTTCGGCATTTAAATTTCAGTGAGACAAGTGCATAAAATCTAGTTTCATAAGCATGTGGTGTTGTAAAGGCCTTCAGGTACTTCACTTCTGTGCCAGACAGTTCTGGGGTCCTCAAACGAACGAATTGCCAGAGGTAAGCAAATTGTTTGTGTTTAACATTCTGTTCTAAGCAACTGTCAGATGAAAGTCTTGCTGAGCTGACCTGTTCGTGTGATGTCAAGTCGGAGAGTACAGTACAGCATTAACAACATTCTCGGAAGGGTTTCAAAAGCAGTCGTATCTCGACTCATTAACAGGGAACTGCTCGCGTGTTCGCGTATGTCGCTGTTTTCTTTGTCTGAGAGTGGCATTTCAGAAGTGACAGAGATCTCAATGTGAAAATGATTCTTAGTTGGGTTGATGCAACCGTTGAGGCAACAGATCTACGTAATTTTTTTTAACATACCTCAGGAGAGTGTCGAAACCTTAGAAGTTCCGGTCTTTAAAGGGTTAAGATTCTGTCATTGAAGCCTAGTGGCTTCTTCAGGGTTTTCGGCCAGAATTTTGCATGCCTACTTAAATTATCCAATTCGTGCTACATACCCTGCCAATTTTATCCTTTGTTTTTAGGTATAAGTGCCTAGGAATTGTGTAGGACAGTGCATTTATAGGCCTACTTGTCCGGTTCTCAGTTCGTACAGCGAGTAAAACAATAGAAGCAGGCGACTTCCTAAGATGTTACTCAGCATCGCGGAATGACGCGTTGGCGTCGCATTTTGGCGTGGACTCTGCACGAAGCGTCAGTGGCGCCATGAGTAAATCCGTCGTGGTGACTAATACCAGGGGTTGCCTGTTGTTTTGCTTCTGCTGAGGCAAGATACTAAACCATCAGTCTGCGGTGTGACCCCGTTTGTACCGTAGATTTGGGCAGCATTTAATGAGCGCAACAAATAGTTACACGGTCTTAATTGTCGTCCGAATCTTTTCCTATGTTCCTGTATCGTGAACGGAATTCCCTGAGATTTATCCTTAGAAAGCGTTAATAATTCTGAAGTATTAAACTTCGTGTATGCAGAAAATATTGCGTTCACAAGTTTTGAAGACTTTTATTACGAAACGACAGTTTATGGAATATTTTATTTCAGTACTGTACAGTACAGTTGACGCAAAAATTATGTGAGTATGTGATGCGTAAAATGTTTCGGACAATTTTAGCACTTTACGATCTTTAGAAAAAATTACGTGACATTTATCTTTGAGAATTTTGGATAGTCAATCTATACTGAATTAATTTTGTTGTCGATCTCACTATGTTGTACAGAAGTTACCTCCGCAGTTTGTTCTCGTCATTCGCTTTCAAAAGTTCATTTGATGTGTACAGGTGAACGATATGTACATTCAGTTTGAACTCCATTTATGCAAGTTTTCGGTAGTGTTAAAGAGCCGTGTGGGCATTCGTCTCGATTTAATTTGATGTGGGCGAGAGTTGCTTCCAGTAATGGGGACGCAGACCTGCCCTGCCCGGTACGTCACTCATCTGCATGTTTCAACCAATCGGCCCTCATGTGGTATACGGTTACCATCACCCATGTTGTCCAGGTAGGTTTTTCAGGTTTTTCGACATCGGCAAATAATCACACATTTGTCATAATGAATACAATTACGAAGTGACATAATTCCTAGTCAAGCCGGGACTTGGATTGCGTCAGATCATAATATTTCAGCATGGAAGATAGGAGGACGAATCATGTCCACTGCGTGTGTGTGTGAGTGAGTGAGTGAGTGAGTGAGTGAAGATCTTGCGCGTTCGCGACGAGGAGTTATAAAGATGCATCTGGCAGCTTTGCAGGTCTGTCCGCGTGTCACAGTTCTGAAACCTGTGAAGGGATTTTTGTGAAACCGAATATTGGGGAGTTTTACTAAAGTAACGAAATACATTATGTTCTATACTTTATACTGAGTATTCTCAAATCTTACTATTCTCGAGATAACTGAACAAACGTGCTGTGTCGTTTTACATCTTGAGAACCGCTGAAGTAATTTTGTCATGGCTATCGCTCGTCCACCACACGTACTTTGCAGAATATCAGAAGTTTGCGTTTTTTGTCTTGAAGCAGTAACACAGCAATTGCACCAGAACAGTTAAGCTGTGTATATCTTTTGTAACTTGTTATATTTTGACTAGCTAAGTAAATAACAAACTGACTGACTGACTGACTGACTGACTGACTGACTCCTACTTCGAAGAGCTAATAGTCAGGCGGCTAGCCAAGAAATTTCTTGCATGTTGTACCTAAAATTTCATTTCAGTTTTCGCAAGAGCCCGCCACTTGTCCCTCTCTTCAGTCAGGTGAAACCAGTCCACATCTTTAAGACATATTTTAGTACTGTCCTCCCAGCTGTGCCTAGGTGTTGTAAGCGATTTTTCCGTCAGATTTAGTAACTAACTCTGTGTATATTTCTCTGCGCGCTCATCCTTGCAGCATGCCCCCGCCCATCTCATTTTACATTTGATCGCCGTAATGATACTTGTTAATGATGCAGGCAACAAAACTTTAGTGGTGAAATCATAGTGGAATTCGAAAAACCGTCAGCGTATCAATAGACGCGCCGTGTGAAACGGCAACTCATGCGGTAGACTGACGTATAGTATAAACGTCAGAAAATATGGGTGTGTTGTCTGACCTCAGCGCAGTTTCTTATCATTGTGTCATTTTCTCCCTCCCCTTCCCCACCGATTTTCTCTGCGTTCCACTGGATTCCAGTTTATAGATTTCGTGTGGCATGTATCTTAATAATCTGTTTACATATTGCTCAATCTTCGTTTTAATTTCTGTACGGTCTATGCAGCTATAGGCATGCATTGTGCAACCTCGGTCTTCGAAAAGGTGGAGCTGCCGAGTCACCCACCACAGCATCGTGCATGCTCGGCTGGCCGTTGGAGGAGGGGCGACGGTCTTCAGACACGTTAGGATAACTGTGAATGTGCAGTCGTGGACGCCGACAAGGAGTGATGTTCTACTTCGGCCTTGGGCCGGCGATTAACAGTTTTCGCCATGGAAACCAGTGTTACTAAATGCTACACAGCACTTCAAACTTGATCATGTTTTGTTGTAGGGAACGATGTGTGCAACGTAAAAGAAGCGTGAGATATGGAATTTGAAATATCAGGAATCTGTAGGCCAGATTCATTAAGAACACGGCCTGAGGAGAATATTTGTACCCAAGAGGGCGGAAGTGACGAAAGAGTACGAAATTTGCATAATGAGCAGCTTCATAATTTATAGTCGTCACCAGGATAATGTAGAATGCATGACTGGGATGATAAATGTGTACAGGCTTTTTGTCGGAAAATCCGAGGGGAAAAGACCACTTCGAAGACGTAGGTATCAAGAGGGTACTAATGATAAAATTGACGTGTTTTCGTTTCTTGTAAAATACGGCGTAGTGTCTAATCAGTAGAAATTTTTTCGAAGAACTGTGCGTGCGATGGAATACAAATATCGCAAGCGCTGTAAAACGTAGGACAGGTAAATACAAAGTTGTGCCTGTGCGTAGTTAAGCACTACACCATGAAGACCTCTGGACGAGTGGAGGTATAGCTCCACGCACTCTTACTTTTGACAGAGTTAGGCATTTTGTTTGGCGGGAAATATCTCCATATTAAGGAAACTTTACGGGCTGCGCATGTAAAGGTAACATAAACATTCAGGTTAGTTTCCAGTTTCTGCGTAGCGTAAATTAAGTCTTTGATTCATTAGTAGTGTCAGTTTGAAAAGGGCTTACTAAGATTAAAACCAAATGTAGTCCGTTAAACGCGACATGTATTTACATAGGCACCAAACAGCTACGTGTTTCGGCTAATCAGCTAGCCGTCATCGGGCTGCGTACATAAGAAGATAAAAGAATAAAATTTTACATCTGCAATTTTGTTAGATTCTGGATTCAGTCTTTACATATATTTTCAACTCTAAAAGCAATAGAAGAGTGTAATAGTTATAAACATGTGTGTGTGTGTGTGTGTGTGTGTGTGTGTGTGTGTGTGTGTGTGTAACGACGGCTGGGATGTAGCTGTCAACGTGGAATATTACCAGAATAAGATGTAATCCAGAAATGTTGTTTTTCGTAACATGGGTTCCATTTGATTCTGGGGTTAAAAGAGACTGGTTTCCTAAACGTTGTCTTGTTTTCCTTGTGGAGCTGTGGCGTGTTTCCTTGGATGTTTGGACTGTAGCTTAGTCGTTTACAGTTTTAAATGTATAGTTACATAGGCCCTATATGTTTTGCAGCAACCTGGTCGAACTGTGGATTGTCTAACCGTAATCGCTTTGTATAGCTGTGACGTCAGAAGGTATTCCGTAGAAATCCCAGGTTATTAAAAATGGCGTGGTTTGTTGTGTCAGAGTTCGAGATCACCCGTTGTTGTCCAAAGGTCAAGTGCGTCAGGATGTATGACGTATTCATTTCTGGCATCAACTGCACGTTCCGATATTTTCGTACCGTGTTCTGCGTTCAAAAAGACCTGGCCGATTACAAATATTTAATTCCTGCAGCCAGTTAAGTAGTGGCGACGAAGCAAGCGCCAGACGCAAGAAGACAGGTTGGTACTTCGCTGTACCGATGTATGCAACAAATCAGTCCCCAGAATTTTTATGTTCTGCTTGCATTTGTTAGGAAGTCCCCTAGGTTCGTACGAATGTTGGTAGCTGCAGTCACGTGCTAACCTTCGTTATCGACAAGCGCGTTTGTTTGATTAACCCCTTAAAGACCAAGCGTGTCTGTTTTATATAAGAACTCAGTGCGTACCGCGCTGTAAACACTCTCCACTTCGGTTATAAAAACCAATGTGTTAATGTTTTATAAAGCAAAAGTTGCTGTTTGTTCTGAGATCCGTACAAAACACATAAACGCAATGTGGGTACCACGTAGAATTTTTTAATGTTAAACCTGGTGGTACGTAAAGTTACCGCTAGGCTTTAAAAGGTTAACCTTTTAAAGCCTAGCGGTAACTTTACGTACCACCAGGTTTAACATTAAAAAATTCTACATGGTGCTCACATTGCGTTTATGCGTTTTGTACGGATCTCAGAACAAACCGCGATTACTTTTCTATACAGCATTAACAGATTGGTTTTCACAACCGAGAAGCAGAGTGTTTACTGCGCGGTACGCACTGGGTCTTTATATATAAAACAGATACGCTTCATCTTTAAAGGGCTAATATGGAAGAGAGGGGGCTGAAGGGGAATGCAGCAGTAAATTGTCGGAAGTCTGCAATTCCACCATTCCTACCGTCCGCGGGACTGCTTTCCGTAGCTTCAGTAGAGTCCTGTATAACACAGCGTGTATTAGGCTGCTATATGGATTGAATCCGTGTGTTTATTAATGATATTACCTTTTTTCTTTCTCTAAGAACTTTGTGCTGTACATCGCAGGAAACCCTGATAGTAAGACGTCACGGTGTAGAATTTCGTAGGCACTTCCATTACAAGTGTAAATATATTGCAGCCTCGGCCAGAGCAGTTGAAGCTTGAGGTAAAATGCAGCGTTGCCAGATAGGGCGCGGAGACAACGAGGCCCACGCTGGACCTTACCCGTTCCGCGTTACCTAGTTCGTTCCGTTTTCTCCGTTGGAAATGCGAATAAACTGAAAAACAGTTGGAAGACGTTTAAGTTCACGCTGTATAAATATACTGTTGTTCTGTTAATCGTTGTTTCTTTAAGTTCTGTTTATTGTTGCTTCTTTATAGAAAGTACCAATGACGGTGTAAATCTAGCAACAACGGAGAATCAGCTTCAGTTGCTGTGGCCGGGGCTCTAGCACTAACTAGCCTGTATCCGTGAGGTGTGAGGTTCTCACGGCGGTGACTTAATGATTGTCCTCTGGGATGTGACGCCGTGTAGTCTGATAGAAGTGTGCCGATGTTTCAGAGCGATCGGCTGTCTCAATCATCAGGAAAGATGAATGATAATTCTATTATTGTGATGCATTCCTGTTTGTGTATTTTCTAATATGCCAGCGACATCAAAACTGGGCTGTTATTCGACCAAAGGAAAGGGTTTGTTTGACATATCTGGCATATATCTTGAAAGAACTGAGCAACTACATTTTCATTTCTGAGAGTAACCTTAGGTTCAAACCTGTACCCGTTTAAATATGAGTACCGGTACAGTTTGAGTACCGGTTTGGTTCGCTTCAAGGCGAGCAGCTAGAATTGGAAGCATGTGCTTCTTCTTGTCGTTATCTTTGACATCATAAATTATTTTCATTCAAATGCAATAACTTTACCATACAAATGTGTGGAGAATGAACGGCATTACAACCAGAATACATTCAGACAAACTTTCTCTTCCAGTCGTGTCGATGGAGTGCTTCGTAACGAGGAGTCAGCGGGTCGTATGGGGCCCCAGCAAACTGTGCGTATTGCTGGGCTTTTGTTATTATGTGCTGTGCGTTTTGAATCATTACGGCGCTGTGGGTGTGTACACACACACACAGAGGTGACCATGAATTGGTTAGTTTTCTGTAGTTCGGAATCTTTACGCAAGAAACTGTTTTCCTGAAGTAAATAAGGACTGTGAAATCGATTGCTCCAGGCTTTTGGACTGTGCTGTTAAGTTGTGCAAGAGGAATAAGGAAAACTTAGCGTATTTCCTGGTCACGTCGCAATAACAACCGAGACTGCTAACTGTGGCGATATGGAAATATGTGTTTGCGTCTACATTTGTCCGGACATCTGTCTTCCCCTTTTCTCTTTCCTAGATTTCTTTGTCCATCCCATATTTCATCCTTTAATTTCTTTTATTGTGTTTGTCGTTTATATCTCTTCTATATCTTCCCTTTCTTTCACACGCAGAATATTTTGTTTCGTGTAATTTTCCACTCTTTTTCTTTTCTGTTACTTGCATTTTTGTTTTCATGTTTTTCTGTCTTCCTCCTTTTTTATATCCGTCTAGTTCTTCATGTCTTTTCCTCCATTACCCGTGCAGTTGCTATTATTGTGCTGGTTTGCGTAGCCTGCTGGCCCATGCCGATATGTCGGTATATTCATCCTCAGTCAGTCAATTAAGAGGCTCATACTACGCGTGTCTGCTTACTGTTTAGTACATTTAACTTCGCTGCTACGTCTAAGGTTCGAACTTTTCGCGACGGTGGCTGTGAACATTACTACCTTGTGCAGCCGGTATATAGAGTTTCGAAGCGAACCCCCTGCTTGTCTTCATTAGCGGCGGCATGTTGCTCGTAAACGCCTTCTGCACAGCCAGTGCCACATTTTACAAACGTACTAAGCTTAAATTACAGCCCCGTTATTTTATGGTGGCTACTGCGTTCCGGTTGCGGTAGCAAGTTGCTCGTGTTCTCTTTCACAAACGTGTCCGTACCCTTAAGAATGGTGTAGTTCGGTTTAGTCTCGCTGCCTACCGGTGAAGTCGAGTATGCTAACTATGATCTGCTTCTGTTAGCTAGCTTGAAACGTTGATTGTTTATGCCGCCTGTTCTTAGTAACTAACGTGAAGTTGTCGCTGTCAAGTGGTTAAGACGTGTGAAGCAATGGAAGGATAGGTCTGTGCATTTTAACCTCGGTACATCGAATAAGTTGGCTTAGACTATCACACTTCTGACTTGTATTTGGAAGTTTTTTGGTTAAAATCTCGGACGGGACTGTCTTGTCAGATTTTCGTGGTTATCCTCAATCTGTTCAGACAAATTCCGGGTTAGTGCCTCAAATTAAGCCCGATGTATTCGTTACCAAATTCATTGCCATTCATCGTTTGGTAATCGTGTTTCCATACGAAATTATGGGCAGTTAAAGAACTGATCTATGCCTGTATCATGTTGCACTATGGATCCATTTTAGACTTTCTTACGTTGCCTTGCCGCCGGCTACTATCTACGTACCTCCGTTCTGGCGCTCTCCAGAAGCCTCGATAAAGTAATGGGCCTGTACGTTCCTCCAGAAGTACTGAATGGGTCAGAGGGGCAGGTTCGGAGTTACCAGACGTTTACCTCCGGGCCTTGTTTGTATGGCTTGACCTTCGGTACGCCACGGCAATCAGTTATTACGTGTGTGTACTATTGTTTGCGCAACCTGGTCACAGGAATTGTTTACCGAATCAGTGGAATGTAAACGAGGTTACATTAACCTTCCAAACCCCCGGGGGGGGGGGGGAGTATAACGCAGTTAACCCTTTAAAGACGAAGCTTATCAGTTTTATATAAGGACTCAGTGCGTACCGCGTAGTAAACACTCTCCACTTCGGTTATAAAAACCAATCTCTTTATGTTTTATAAGGCAAAAGTTGCTGTTTGTTCTGAGATGCGTACAAAACATGTAAACGCAATGTGGGCACCACGTAGAATTTATGATGTTAAACCTGGTAGTACGTAAAGTTACCGCTAGGCTTTAGATAGAGCGACACAGTTGAGTGATCATTGCTGTAACAGTATATTGCAAACTGTTTTAAGCTTGATTTGAGGTTCTCGCGGCGGTGGCAATGCAATATGCAGGTACTGTATGCTATGGATGTGACACCGTGGAGTCTGGAAGTAATTTACCAACTCTTTAGCGGAACCTGTTGTCTCCCTCTTTGTGTGTGTGTGTGTGTATGCGTGTGTCCGTTACTTCCCTGTTTCTGCTTGCTATTTTCATCTCCTTATTTAGTCAGTACATTTTACTCTATCATGACGTTGGAAGAAGTAAGTTTTACCGGAAAATGGAGAAGTTTGTATCGGAATGCACAGCGTTACTTCCAAAAAGATATTTTTGTTCGTAGAAACACACGTTAGTTTCTGTTTTAGAGCTTATCGGCAGCTGCAAGTCGGCATACACAAAGGCTGTCACGTCGGTGACAACGAAGAAACCTGGCCTCGCCGCTGACTGTTGTGGCTGAAGTTTTTGTAGTTTTGCCCAGTCCCTTCAGAAACATTCCAGCATAGTACAACTTTAAATTAGGCCACGACCGCTTTCATCCACATGTACCCTACCCAGTACTTTGTTCATTATCATTGAGTGTTACGTATTTGAAGTTGCTGACAGCATCGTTAAGTAAATTACATGCAAATAAAACAAGTCTTGTAATATCAGTGTGAAATATGTTATAATTTTAAGTGGTGGGGTTTTCGTTTTAGTTTCATAGGGACATTTTGATCTGCTATAAACGTATGTTCCATAGAGCCACGAAGCGCAGCAGATGGGTTAAGTGTGTGGTCTACCTTAGTAGAGAAGTTGGTGTAGTATTTCCCTTTATAGGTGATCCAAACTTCCTGCTTTCTGGAACTACCGTGATAAGTTGTAGGGAGGGGGGCAGATAATTCAATTCATTATGTGATACGGAGCATTTTAATAAATACTGTACTAGAAACTGAATGCAGTAAGTTTCCTCGTTTGGATGGCTTTCCGTGTTGTCTGAGTTGCGCATTTTAAGTGTTTTTTTTTTTACCATTTTTCTAGATAAAGTATGTTGTGTGGCAATATTGACGTGTCAGTGCATTTCCTTATTTTGTTAGCTGAGTCAGAGTAATGCAGACTACGGGCTTGGCGACAGAGGACGCGAGGTTCGATTCCTACCGGGGACAAGAGATTTTTAGGTATTTCGCAAGGTTCATAGGGGCTCTGGCGCTCACCCGGGATCTTATCGGGTGGGTACAGGTGACACTTGCTGCTCGTCGGGTTAAAGCATCCGGGCGTTATACCGACCAGTCACCCTCATAACTGCCGAGGTGAAAAATATGTGAAGCTACACCTCCATGCCCCAATCCGCCTTCGTATCGTGGTGGTAGTAACTTTACGTTTTACCAAACGACGCAACGTGGAGATGCACCTTACAGCTGCCCTTATCCCTCAGCACTAAAGTTTCTGCGTAGGCTATTGCTGACGAAATTTTGGACTCAGCCCCCCCTCGTGTGGTGCTCGTGTAGTACCGCCCTCCCCCCCGAATCTTTTTCTTCAAGAATTGATGAGCTGTTCATTGGCGGTAAAACCCCATAGGCTTCATCCAGTAAGAATGTCTATGACAGCTGGGTTGGAATTCACATGTTACAGAACCTGTTATATTTTTGTGTAGCCCAACTGACAGAAACACGCAACTGTTTGTGTGGGCACGGGCGTGAAGTGTGCGAGTTGTGTCCTTTATGTGTCAACGTGTTCATTTCTTTCTTCTCTTTCCTCAGCTTACTTTTTTTTATAACTACTTTACTATTGTGTCTTTCTTACTGAGTTTCATTAAGCTCCAGCCCCTCACTGCGGAGACCCGGATTCAGTCCCAGGCCAGTTCATGTGGAATTCATGGGGAACAAAGTGGCGTCAGCTGTGCCCCTGTCAGTATCATTCGCCTGGAGCTTCATGCTTGTTCATTGATACATCATGCACGCTATGTTATCTCACCAATTGGCAGCGTCGTCGAGTCGCTCGCTTTCATAAGCAGCAGTACGCATTATCTAACGCCTTACGCTTTGCGTACAGTAACAGCGCTCACAGAGAACGGGCGTTTGGGGGGTGGGGGGGGGGGGGGCAGGTGTTGTGATGCTGTAGCTTTTATGTTTATGTAATGCAGTATGGACATCCTCCCGCCTGCGCCATGGTATCACATGTTGAAAAAGAGTGGCGAATTCGTTCTTTATTGCGTATTGTGTGTGCGTGCTTGCGTGCGTGCGTGCGAAGCGCGCCGTTAGTAAGGGAAGGACGTAGATTGAGGGTCTTTGAAAAGAGGATGCCAAGGAGAATATGTAAACCTAAGACTGAGGCAATAAGAAGAGGCTACAGGAAACTGCGTAACAGAGGGCTTCATATGTAATCCAACTAATTGCGCATGTAATCATAGATAACAATTTGTTATTTTGTTATATTCTTTCTACACGTTTCGGCTTCTGTAGGCCATCTTCAGGATGTCATTTAAAAAGGAATATCCCAGAAGATGAAGTTAACTTCATAACCACCGCTGTGAGAACTTAAATCTCCGTGAGCAGCGAAGTTTGGGTTTTGAGATGGAGAAGCTAGGGACGACGCTGAGATTACGAAATAGACGCCCACGTTATTTTGAGCAAGTGGAAGAAGTGGGTCTCCGTCTGTCAGTTACGGGCGTAGTCATGATTCACTGACGTAAATATAGCTAAGAGGCCGTCTTCGGTCTAATTTGCAGTTGAAATTTTTAAGATATTAAACACATTTTATCAGAATGGATTACGTTCCGAGATACATAAATGTGTATTTGACATTAACTTATATTTTGAATTTCGGCTGTACTGCCATAGTGGGAGGAATCTGTTACAGAATGTGACAAAAGTGGCTATAAAACCGTCTTTAATAATGTGGGAGAACCGTACCGCAGGTCAGGCGGTTAAGCGCTGCCTTTACACAGCGGAGCCTGGGTTCCAGTCCTACGTGATGTTCTATGAGATTCGTGGTGGATGAATTGTTACTGGAGCACGCTTTGCTTCGAGTTCCGTTTGTTTTCCGCTGCCAATCATACCACCAGTGCCCCATGCTTCTCAGTTACAGCCCACTGTGATGAGCGGTATCCCTGACCAGGCAGCATCCTCTGTTGTCTCTGGCCGCGAATGTGGTTGGTTGCAGAGAAAGTGGGTTATTGACCATTTGTACTGTTATCGATCACCGATAATTGTTGACACTGAATTAACAAAATATCATTTCGTAGTCCTTTCACAGTAGGTGTAGAGGGTTTTTATTTTTACTTGACCACACTCAACACACACCACAGTCGGTAGGACTTCTCTGGACGAGGGAACGGCCCGTCGCAGAGACCTCTACTTGACAACACAAACACTGTACAATAGACAATCATCCATTACCCCGGTGGGATTCGAGCCCATGATCCCAGCAAGCGCTCGGCCGCAGACCAACGTCTTAGACCGCGCGGCCACTGGGATTGGCGAATTTACAAACTATACTGATATGAATTACTCTGGAAGATGCTAGGCGCCCGGGATGTGTCGAGCCTTTCCGTATGGCAAATAAAAGTCTGTGTTTATCTGAAGTCTCGTCTGTGGGTCTGTGGATAGAGAATTTTGTGCGTGTCAGAGGGAAAGTACATAGATTACATTCCCTTGACAGTAACTTTCCTTGTGGCTGGGATAATATGATCTCGTAATCTAATCTTCGCAAGCCAGTGCTTTGTGAGAAAGTGTAATGACACCTAATTATTCACCTCCATGCCTGCTATATCTACTGCTTGGTCTGTAACGCGGAGTGATTCAAACTGTACACATAATTACGTGATTTGTGGTCTTCCCCAGAGAAACTGATAATGTTTGGAGGAAATACTTTTTAAAAGTTCACCGTGACGCAAGTAATAACTCATTGCGTTCTCTTATTCTGAGTAATTTCAGTGCCATCCATTGATGGGGGCAGCAGGTGCCACCAAAACGTTTGTCCCTATCTATGAAACCACATGGTGAAGTATCTCAGAATACCATGATCTTTGTGCGTTTCTGAGAAAGTCAAGTCTCACACAGTACAGTCAAGTTCTCCCCTTAGCAATCAGTTTTCCTAAATTGTTCCACTTTATCAGGCCATTTATTGCTTGATCTCTCGAGTGACCTCTTTTCCATTAAGAATGTCAGTTTATTGTTTCTTGTTGCATAGTCCTTGGGATTATGTAGCGTCGAACCAGGGTTGTTATGTTGAATTACAATAGATAGTTGCGAGGAATAGAGGAAATGAACGTACTAACTCTCTTAGTATTTTTATGGAGGGACTGAAAGATGTCAGCATCTTTTTGTTTGCTCTAAGGAAGTGGAACTGCTTGTCTTTCTTTGTTGAAGGTTACGGCATACTTAATTCAGAGTGACTTTTAAGTGGCATGACTTTGAAATATCTGAGCATGCGCACAGAAACAGGAGAATTCCAAGCCGGAAAACATTTCAAACGGATGTTCTTTGTTGACATTCCCTGTAAGGTCAAAGGACATTCAAATAGTCTGACTTTTCCTTGCACATTCCGGGTATTCGATAGGTCGATTTCGAGGCAGATTGCATCCCAAGCATACTTTGTGGGCATTGAGCCGTGCAGGAAAACCACTATGCTAATAATACAGTATTACTGAGATTTCGTGTCGCTTTGGTTGAAGCAGGATATTAACCGTCTGCACGGCCTACTTAGACTTTCAGAAGCCCCGCGTTTTGCCTGCGGAGTGTATTTATGTGTTGTTTATGATTGTGGGGACTTATTGTGTTTCCATGAAACAAACTGTCCTGGTACAGAGACTCGGTGTGAAGTTAAAGTCGTGACGATGGTGACTGTGAACGCGCCTGCCTTCTGTATGTGGGTAGAAATTTGCTGCAGTGTCGGAGGAACTGATGTGGGCAGCACTTTCCTCCGATATGTTGGTGAATTTCTACCGGACTACACGGTGTCACATCCAAGAACAGATTATTCGTAAAGACGCCTTGTGTTTTCCGAGACGTGTGAATTGAATTTTTAACTATTGTTGAGATGAATTTTATGGGTCAGCTGGCTTTAATAGCTTTGGCAGACGCGTAAAGTGATGTTTCCGATTTTAGTTTGGCTTCGGAATCCTTTTGCCCTCGAATAATTTTTGCGGAGCCCTCAGTAAAATTGTTATGTATGAAGCTAAAAACCAAGACCACAAATGAGCAAGGAAACAAGGGTGCAATAAATAAGTTATAGGTAAAGACATGAGGTGGGCATATTTATTTGTCCATATTTACATAGAAAATCATGTCATGTGTGCGCAAAGTGGACCTTCAAAACCAATATGCAGTTCCACAAAGACACATTTTCAAAATATGGTTATTGTATTTGTTGTAGTATTCAAGTAGTTCAGAAATATTTGGACGAACGAACGATTGTCAAATAAAAATGCATATTTATTAAGCAAAGTTTATTTGTAATAACTATGATGATGTTTGACTTATAATTTTATGTGTTTAATGGAATTTCCTTGTGCGACCCTTATTTTTACTTCACGGACACTGGCGCAGACTCGTAAATTATGCCCTATTTTTGCTTCACGGACACTGGCGCAGAGTCGTAAATTATGCCATGGGGCGCTGGATTGCGTCTTTGAATACTGAATCCACGGAATTAGAAGAACAGCTGGTCAGGCTTGCGTTTAAGAGTTGGATCTCTTCCATCCAGGATTCCTCTGCTGTGTATAACTCACTGAGTAAGACAAAATAAAATTATTGTGAATGGAGAGAATGATTTATCATAACGAAGATATAATTACTACATAAATGGTGGGAAAACTGCATTTCGGTCACGGCCTGCATTTCAGTAAACGGGCTGTGTGGAGGTAGAAGCAAAGATGTCTGTGTGTTTGATTATGGACCACCCCTTTCTTACGTATGAAGGAGTGGAGTTGGAGCTCCACGTATTCTTAGCGTCAGTAGTCGAGTACCTTTGGGACTCAACTTCATCGAACTGGTACATGTTATCCAACAAAGGTTTTGTAACTATTAACAGTTTGAGATCTTCGCTCTTCTGTGATGTTACGCATTGTAGGACAGTGGTTATTCACCGACGTTTAGGGACAACCTGTCGGTCCCACTTCAAGGGTCAGCAGTCCCGAAACATCGGTAAATACCAAACGACGCTACGTAACATCCGAGAAGAGCAAAGATCTCATTTGTACCACAGCGAAAGCTTGATGTCAGTAGTTTGTTACTTTGTGTGGTGGCGTAAGCATTATTACTGTCTAGTGTTTGGCGCTTTTCTTTCGTATTCTGAAGGCCGCGTATTCGATTCTCGCCCCAATGTCTTTGATATCGTTACTGAGAGCTTTCTTGTTTATTTTGAATCAGTAGCCTGTAGTGACTGGGCTATGGACGGGATTGCCGGGAAATCGTACTTAGTTATATCCCCCGCAAGGGGCACAGGCATCTCCACAGCGTCCGCACCAACTCTGGGACACACTTGGACTGTAATCCAAAGGACAAGAGAGGTAAAGTGGCCTGGGCATGAAGCTATATGTCCACCGCGTTTGTATTTTGTGCTTGATTGAGTACAGACGGAACTTCGCTTGTACTTTTTCTCAATTTATCTCGTCAGATATTGGTGTAATACCTTACAGCGGGCAACGACTGATTCGCTATGTACCCTACCCGTTTCATGATTTACAGGCCCTCCCCCCATTCCGTCATTCAGTTGGGAATGCCTGTTTAAATAAACTCTTTAACTGTTTATCAGTATGGTAGTGTGTGGTCGCCTAAAAACAGGGAAAATAACGCAATGACCTAAGCAGGATGAAGTAATAAGTAAATTAGGAAATTGCATATACCGGATTCATCTAGTTCAGAGGAACTTGTCCTTCCCAGAAACTGTCTGTTGTAGGTGTTCCGGTTCCCGAGAACGGCACTTGGCTGACCGCAGCATTGGCCTGTGTACTTCACCGCTTCGGTTCTTCGTTGTATTCGTAACCACAGCTCTTTCCCTTTATTATGTTGTAATAATCAGACATTTCCTTGTTATGTGCCAGCTCTCTGTTCGTGTACCGTAAAGTTAGGACAATACGGTCATACCCGTCTCTGATCTCGCATTACTGTGGTTCATACGACCAGTAACAGACGAGTCGGGATAGCGTAGTCAGTATAGTGACTAGGCTGCGGGCTGGACGATCCGTAGTTCGATTCGCAGCAGGTATAAACCATTTGTCTCTTCTCTATAACGCTTAGACCGTCTCTGGGACCCACCCAGCCTCGTGTTTTCAATGGGTACTGGGAGCTCCTCTTAGTGATAAGTTGGCCGCTCACCCCAGTTTAGTGCCAACATTAAGAACGAGCGGACTTACACCTCTGTTCACACGAAATGCTTTCATAGTATCGACAGTGACGCCTTAAACTTTAGCTTTACGGGATCGGTAAGAAAGTCCAGCGGCATTAATTCTGACACTTAAACAAACGGCTCCACTTCATAATACTTAACATTCGCTATATGCATATACCATGCAAGGGAGGGAAGAGAAACGCATATCAAATTTTGGTCGGAAGAAGTGAATGAAAGGGATCATTCGGAAGGCTTTAGGTGCAGGTAAATGGGGAAATAAAACTAAAATTAATCTTAAGGAAATATTATGGCAGAGTAAGGGTAGAATTAATTTGGATCAGAATATGCACCGGTGGCGGGCGGTTGTGAAGACGGTAATGAACTTTCTTGGTTCCATAAAGAGCAAGATTTCGTCACTAGTTAGCGGTTAGCTTTTGAATAGGCTGAAGTTGCCAGGTGGTTAGAGGCCGAGCCAGATGCGTGTACTGCCATGTGCGCGCGAGGAGTTTGGAGTGAGAAGCCGATTTCCGAAACAGCATGACTTTTGATGGAAGGTACCCAGGTTTTGCCAGTTTTCCCTCCTGTTAAGACTGGCTTTGAAGATGATTCGTATGAAGCATTGGTGGAATGACACAGGCTGAATTATATTTAAAGATTGAGTTTGGACGGCAGTGTATATACACACAGTCTCTATTGTAAACACGAATCAGTTAATGCTGTATAGGGAAATAATCGCTGTTCTGAGAACCGTGCAACCATGCACAACGCACGAATACACTCTGCGGGCAGAGTGTTTAAATCTTTAATGTTAAACGTGGTTCTATATAAGGGGTTGAACATACTGTTTGAAGAACCAACTTGCGCTGGAGTCTGCGGTAGTGTGTTGTGGATTGTGACTGGTGCAGGGCAGTCCTTCAGAGCGGCGCCGCTACGTCGGCAATTAGGACTGATGAACATTTATGTAATATTAACAGCAACGTGGCGAAGAAATGACTGTGATGCGGTTATGGCGATGGAAGTGTGGAGGGGGGCAAAACAAGAAATAACTGACTCCACAGAACAGTTCTTCTCGAGAAGATAGTAGTTTCCTAGCTGGTCAGGAAATTCCCGTCATTTTATAAAACACGACTGTTCATTTACGTGTCCATAGGAGCCCGCCACTTGCGCTTATCCGGATCCAGTTATGTTTCTGGAATGTCCGCAATAAGTAAAGTGAAAATAATATAAGACGTAGCCGATAGAGCTTTACCTAATATCAAGAAGAGTGCAACATTATTATAACACTGTTGCTTCGAAGGAGCAGGTAGTGTGGTATGTTCAGGAATGCTCTTCCAGCACTCTTCGTGACAGACAGGAAGGTCTGTGAAAAGAACTCTGGATAAGATAGAAGTCTTCTGGGATGTGAGGCTGTGTTTTCGGGCGAGGAGGAACATGAACTCTTTCAACCGAAATCTTCCGAACAGAACAGTGCCCTGGAAACATGAAGCCAAGCGAAAGGAAGAAGAAGGCAGGCTTGTGCATTCTTCCGCATCTTCGGTACCTATGTACCAGACTGCGCGGCGTCACATCCCAGAACATCGTGACCTTAGTACCCATCACGGAACCGCAGATCCAAGAGTGATTCGTTTCCGGTTTCGAGATTGCTTATTAGATGTTGATTATGATGTGTCTACTTGTAAACCCCACTGGGAGGTAACGAAGCGATTATTTACTTCTCAGATGTAATTCATAAGTTTGTATGCGTCGTTGGTGATGCATTACGTCAGTTGAGAGTGAGAGACACTCGCAGCTGCATGCAGAATGCCAGTACGCCCCAGTACAGGGCTCGCCGTCTGTTTTGTGTGGGGGTAACACACTAGAAGCTTTTCTTTAATGGTGGGCACTATGAATGTCAAAAGGAATCAGAAATTGAAAAATATTGCGACGGGATAGGTCAGTGAGTATATTGGCTAAGGTAGGGGCTGAACGATTGGAAAATCGGGGTCAAATCCCCGGAAGCGGCAGAGATTTTTCTGTTCTTCCTATCCTGCAGACCAGCCGTCCGGTCCATCCAATCAGTGGCGTAGATGACCAGAACTGGGCACGCGCGACTCCATAGTTGGGCGCCCAGTGATCATTATTACCGAAGTTACTTTCAGATCTGTCAGAATACCGCCTCCTGTTAAGACGGAACGAAGTAAGAAAAAATCTGCAACAAATGTTAGTATTCTGTACGTTTGGGGGCCCTTCCCGCGTCGCGGAGTCTGCTGAAGTCTTTTCTACGTCACGGCGTCCAACTTGCTGGGTGTGCAGCGAGGTTGATTCTGCGGAGTTAAAGCGGCCAGGACGTGAAGCAGGTCACGCACCTCCGTCTAATGCCGAAGTTACGAATGTGTGGCTCTGTACGTCCACTGCATACGTCTTTATGGCATGGTGCTTAATTAAGCACAGGTAGAGCTTCGCCATTTTACCTTTTAACCGCGTACTCTTACATCAAGACATATTTCCAAAGAAAGTGCCCCGCATCGTTCTGTACACCCGATCACAGTTGAAACCTGTCGAACTCCTCTACAGTTCAGTGATGTTCTGTTGCCGAACGCCGTGTTCTTTCCTTTCACATTCTTTTGATTCTTTCCACCATGACTATCATTTGTGGTTCTGGCGTGGGATGCTAAAGGCGTCGTTAAGAAAACCGTAAAGCTAAGTCTTTCTCCGAGCGTATGTGACCACTTGCTATGAATAGTCGATGGGTAATGAAATTGTTACGGACATGTTAAAATTAATGTGAGTGTGCAGATATCTTTTTGATGACGACGTACCTGGCAGACCTACTGCTGCCAGGCACCCCGTGGACAAATCTGTTCTGTTCCCGCGATCACTTCCCCGATTTCACGGTCGAGTCGTTCTTTCCTTATCGAATATGACGTGCATTCATGCGAACTGCGCTAGATAAGCTGTGTTGACGTCATATAAACAATCCCCCTCTTGTCACAGCCTTATCGTTACGTCACTGTGTAACCTCCTAACCATTGGATGGCCTGCCCCCTCTTAGTAATTCTCCCGGCGTTCCTGCGTTCGTGGCGCGTTTAGAAGCCGGTGTGAGTGCCTGTCGGGTCATTCGGATGTTGGCTGTCATGTTGAAGGTTAGGTGCGCTGAAACATGAGGTGGTGGCAGTTTCGTAGTGTCAGAAGGTGGTTAATGAGGGAAGAACAGACCTTAGTCTGTTATTGTAATTAATTTACGTTTTGCAGCGTTTGTTAATGTTTATGAATGGCTTTATAAAAACGGATATTGACTTACAATAGTGTGTTCGTATAAGTTTCGTGTGTTACCAAAGATTTTTTTGTATTAACATTATTTATTTTTGAGACATTTTAAAATTAAAAATGAGAACCGTGTGCAGTCCATCTCCGTTGACTCCAACACTTGGGCGTTTTATACAAGCTAGAAATACGACCGTCTCTCCGCAGTACAAGGTGAGTTCTGATTTAAACCAGTGGTAACAGCCAAAGACGCAGTGACAGTAGTCGATTTCAGGCGCCCTAGATGAGGTTTCAAGTTGTAAATTTACAAGGCATGGGATGTACCGAGATGAGAAGTGCATACAAAGCATTTGTGCTTTTCCTGATCACCTTGAAGAACTTAGACTACATTTTTCTTGCAACAGGCTTGTTATATTTGGGGTCGTATATGAAGTGGATATTGTCACAATATGTTTGAAATGGTCGTTAGTCAGAGAAGAACATCGCTTGTTTTTATTCATGCGTAAGGCGTGGATATATGTTTTTATACATGTTCATGGTCGAGAATTTTTTGAAACTAATTATTGTTTCTAAGGGTCGTCACGGCCCGTACAACGAGCCGCAATGGACTGAATGGCGGCCTGCGGACTGTATTCTGTGCGGGCCGGGTCTGTGCTGTTGTTGGACATGTATTTCTTATTGTAGGGAGGCAGTACAGAGCAGTACTGGGGCTGAGTATCACCGAGTAATGCCCGCGAATCGGGAAACTGCTTTCCATTCTTTGTCAACTGACGTTTCTGTTCGAAATCCATCGTATCTGAGTGTTATCCAGTTAATATATGGCACACAATTATATAGGTCTGCTGGTTTGTATAGGCCTTTACACAGACGTGTTTACAAGATTTTGGATTCTTAGGGGTGTGACTGCCGTCGTTTTGGACGTTACGCCGTGTAGTCCGGTATAAATTTACCGACCGAAGATTTCTTATGCGGTTAAGAAAGTGGTAGTAGGTTCGTCCGAAACGTCGGTAAGTTTATACCAGACTACACGGCGCTGTAATTTGCAACCATGTTTAGCTCCACTACAGATTTCGATCCTGTTATGGGATCATCATCGGGTGATAAGAACTAAGTTATAAGCACGTACAAGATCTATTAAAACTCCACAAGACATAAAGACCAGAAGTATGTAAACGTGAAATGCCTGCGACCATTGTTCTCGCAGTTATTACCAACATACATTTTCCAATTTACGGAAGTAATGGTTGCATTTTCAACATGTTGATACTACGAATATTTTAATGTAGTAAAATATGTTTGTACATCGTATGCTGTGGTCAGCATCTGAAGGATCCTTTGGACGGTTTGTAAATGCCCTTTAGTTGTCCAAATAATCGCTGATTGGTTAATGTGAAATCATGTGATATGGCCCCATAGCCGGGTTCGCGGGACAGTACTAAAGCATGTTTTGAAGATGGCTATCAGTGTCAAAGTGAAGTAATCATGTATTAAAAACGCCTGTTTCAACAACCAAAACACAGTTGCTGAACTGAGCCCCATTGTGGGTATCGAGTGGTTGGTTAACATGCTGCTTTTCTTATTAGGACGGAAAAATGGTTATCGTAACAAGTTTTTGTTGCTTTTCCTTAGTCCATGTAGGAAACGACCATAATAATGCCTCAAATAAAGGCATGACCGCTGCCTTACGTATCCTTTCCAATTTATAATTCTGCAATTATCCAGGCGTTCGTCAATTCGTCATTATGTAGCCTGAATTACTGACAGCATCGTTAAATGACTGTCAAAATTAATTCGAAAGTGGAACGTCATGTTGAGGCTGCTATAGAGTAACTGACAATTCATCCTTGGTGGGCGTGTACCATTGTAAGTTCGGATGTGTTCAACGTTATTTCCTTGTAAAAAACTGGTTTGTATTTTCATTTGGTTTATCACACCTCTATCATGAACAAATTTAAAAGAGCTACGTTGTTTTTCAAAGCAAATTCCATAAGGATGAGAACTAATGTAAGGCACAGACATTCTTAATGCGTGCAAGTAAGAGTGGATATTAATTTTTTTCAGCAGGTAAGGGACAATGTTATGTTGCCGGTACTGATTTTCCCGTTCTTTGCCCGGATATGGTTGGTTTCTTTGCCACTATTGGAAATGAAAAAGTGCATCCATGTCATTTGATAAGCATTCGAACCATATCCTAAAACTCCATCACAGTACTTGGAATTGACCTTAAAAGCGGTAGCTGCCGTACGTATTGGCAACAGGACAGAGTAAATGCCCCTTATATCGCGTGTGTTCTCTAGAGTCGCCGTTTTGAAACACGAATCTGGAGGAACTGAAGTTACACTTTATATGTTTAACTACCGAATAAATGACGTGGAAGTTGCGACCCCGAGCGCAGCTTTACCGGTAAAGTCGCGTTCTCACGACCGGTATATTTGATATACGTTTGTCACTTGTGGGTAATTGCCACGTCTCGGGAACAGTGAACCTGCGGAAATGTTGACCACTTGTTTCCCACCGAGTGTCGGTAAATGCAACGCAAGTGACCGGAATCACCACTGTTTGTGTTCGTACGAAGTCGGGACTTGTTGCGGCATATGTACCCGAATATGCATGTTTGCCCAGTAAACCAGTTGTGGAAACGGTATGAGAGTTATTCACGTGACTCCTTGTACACTGCACTGTTATTGTCGCATATGTCAAATGTACCAGTTTGGGAACGAGGCTTGTAATATCACACAGCGTGGACATTGTATCGAACTGAGTAAACATACACAGACTACAAAGCCCGTTGAAAGTAACAAATGTCTTATGTGCAAGTCTGACCGCCTCTCACCTGCCAAAACACAAACACTTTAATCTGGTATGAGATTTGAAGCTGTTACGGCGCGGTGCAATTCCTTGGGTAAACGTAACTGACTCGTCGTTACGTCTCTAGTCCATTAGTTTAATTAAATATGTCACCAATTTTTATCGAAGTTGGAGTCGTGATGTCTTGACTTTTAATTGTACTGTACATTTTGCATGGTAACGCGGAAGGGGTGGTGGATGTCGATCGTGCGACTGAATGTTGACTGTATTGTTGCCATTAAAGTTTATGTCAAATTGTCGGTCGGTAAAGTTTACTGATGTTCCAGAAATATTGTGATCGAATGTAGCGACTGGTTGTAAAACTTAACTGAGCTGCACAAACTAAACATTAGAAGTCGCAAACGGAGAACTGCAGTGGCCGAAATCGAAATGTGTTGGGAAACGTGTGTGTTGGTTAGGAGTTCGGCGCGTTCTGTCCGTTACTGTCTCGGGAAAGCGTATAACATGTGTAACACATTATTGGCACGATTCATCATTCTTTTTCATGTTTGTATCAAAGAAAGTCTGGGCTTCTGCAGAACCAAGACTGCGTCTGCAGTTCGTTTTCTGCCGAACCAAGACTGCGTCTGCAGTTCGTTTTCTGCCGAACCAAGACTGCGTCTTCAGTGCGTCTTCTGCAGAACCAAGACTACACTTTCAGTTCGTTTTCTTCATTTTACGTTCATCAAATTATCAGAACAGTGTTTGTGAGACCTCCGTTCTTCCGGAATATTGCGCTGCGTCAGTGGGTGTTTGTTTTCTAACGTTTCGAGACAGTGTAGTGGCGTCATCTTCAGGGTCGGTGGTCCAGATTGTATTGAACCGTTGGCCCTTCCTTGGACCATTGATCCTTGAAGATGAGGCCATTTACACGGTCTCGAAACGTCAGGCAACAAACGACCATGTATTAAAACTGACTCGCACGGTTCATAATTTATAGAGGAAACATAAACCGTTTTATGACACCCCGTAAAGCAGAGAGACCGGCTTGGGGAGCTTAAATTCCTCAGCGAGTCGAAAAATTGCGCGCACTTTGTGGAGCCCAGAGTTTTATCGCCATATACATCCCGCCAGGGGGCTGTATCCTCAGCCAGATGAATCCTGTCCGCATTGTCCCATCCTGTGACTTTAAGATTCATATTAATATTGTCTTCCAATTTTTCAATAGGTTTCTTTCCTCCACGTTTGCCAAGCACCCCCGTGTATGCGTTTTTATTCTGTCACATGCGTGCCACATGCCTGGCCTTTTGCATCCGTCTTGATATGATCATCCTGATAATATTTGGCGGGAATTTTAAATCGTGAAGCTCTTCAGACGTGAAACGCTGTGGGTGTTCATTTTAAGTAAAATTAAACTCCGGTAGTTACGTGTTCCTTTTGTTTCTTGTGTAGGGAGTTCGTCTCTTTATTGTGTTTATGTCGGGGCTCTTTCCCAGCCCCTTCAGGCACATTAAATTTGGCTATAATCATTTCCTTCCACAGCCTTTCAAACTATTATTATTATTATTATTATTATTATTATTATTATTATTTCTTACTGCAATTGGGTTTTCACCCGGTGGCAGCAGTCACACACCAGTACAGACACCACAATACAATAACATACATAAACGGAACAGCACAAATTGCCGTACACGTATTGGCAGTTCACCCACACAATACAATGTGCCTACATTAATACAATATACCTACACAAGTACAATATACCTACACAAATACCATATACCCACACATTACAAAATACTTACACAAATACGATATACCCATAAAATACAATGTACCTACCCAGATACAATGTACCTACACAAATACAAGCTACCCATACAAATACAATATACCCACACAATACAATATACCTACACAAATACAATATACGTGCACAAATGCAGTACAAATACAATATATCCCCACAACACAATATACGTACACAAATACAATACTGTATACCCATACAAATACAACGTAATATTCGCACACAAATACAATATACCCACACACACACACACACACACACACACACACACACACACACACACACACACGTTTCAGAACACCTTCACATCACATCACTTATTTACACACTACACATCACTTCACTTATTTACACACTACACTTCACTTCAACACTTCACTTCACGTCATTTCACTTATATACACTCAAAACCCCACTTGAATTCCCTTTGCTTGTACGAGTAACTACCTTCTTAATTCTCTTCCTAAAAGTGCTTAATTTACAGGGGAAAGAAGCCAGTAAGTCTGCAGGCAGTTGGTTCCAGTTTTAATGGTCCTATTTAGGAACGAATATTTACCGACAGCTGTTATTTGTTTTCTAGTCCTATTGTTCATTAATGTAATTAGTTATTCGACACTACGACTGTTTAAAACTTTAATAAATCAAGAGTAAACTAATTTAGAAGAAGAGAGAGTGTAAAATTTGAGATTCTCAAACGGTGAATGTCTGTTGGGTTGGGAGGCCATCTTTGTAAATAGATTCCAGCCTTTCGGAGGTACATACTGCCACCTTCAGGGTACGAAAGATGGAGGCAGTATGTTCTTCCGATCCATTGGTATCTATCTATTTATCCATCCATCCATCCATCCATCCATCCATCTATCTATCTATCCATCCGTCCGTCCGTCCGTCCGTCCGTCCGTCCGTCCGTCCGTCCGTCCGTCCGTCCGTCCGTCCGTCCGTCCGTCCTCCCACCCACCCACCCACCCACCCACCCACTACCCGAAGACACATTCCGCAAGACCGACATCGTAGATTGCTTCTTGTCTTGCAAGTTTCTTGTCTTGCAAGTCATTCACCTCTGCTTGTCTTCGCGGATTAGGTAGTTTAGTATTTGTAACGACCTCGACATTTACTTTCCATTTTTCCGTGGTCTTCCAATTATGGCTTGGTGCTTAATTATACACAGAGATAAAAATACCCCTTTATTTTACAGAAATAATTTTATGCCTCTTTAGGCCCTTTCGATCTGTTTGCCAGTACATGAAATGTGTCTCACGTATTTCTGCTCTGCGTTTACGTACACTCCGGTCGTACAGATGCTTCCGGTTCAGAACCGCTGTTTTAGCCTGTTTAATCCACTCCGTTGCTAGGGAAAAGATACAGAGAGCTGCATGTGACCACGCCTTACTGTGTCTGTAGTACACTTCATACATGGCATTCATGTAAGTTAGCGTGGGTTGCAGCGTGCCCTAGAGATAGAACTGGATGCAGATTAGCAGAGTAACTGAACTTCGAGGAAGAAAACTGAATTTTTTCCAGAGAATTGAATCGCGCACTTGCGCGCTTTAAATCTCGATAACAGAAATGCAATACGTGGAACACTGCAGTCGGTCCTTCGTTATCGCGGTACAGAACCCATTGAAATTTCTACGGGAAATTCTGGAACACAAACTTTGTCAAAAATATCTCACTCTTTATACCTTGACAAGTTATGGAAGGACAGGTACAAAGTACGGTTAACTTCACAGACAAAGAATATGCACCAAGCAGTGTACAGCTTTGCCAACAGTAGGCATTTCCCCCCGGCCCTCGCTCCGAGGCAACTAATTGATGTAGGTATTTTGTAGAATTGTCTTAATCGTTAAATACGGATCGCGTAAAAAGCGGCCGTGGGCAGCTTTAAGACAGTTCAGGCATACTTTGGACGAGGTGATGTAAACCATGAGAATTCAGTCGGGATAGCAAACCTTCAGCCGAGAACTTGGCAGGTTACCTCCGAACGTTTTCCTATTTATGAGGTCCCGCATTAAAAATTCCAGTCCAGATACCAGCTGTCTTGGTTGAGGATATTCGGTGTTTTCCTGAGGTTCTGTATGCTGAAGTGGAAATACACGTATTACTTCAAATTAGGCAACGGCCATTTTTTTCCACATTCTTTCCCATTCGCTATTCGCTGTCCGTGATTTCAGGCTTCCGCCGCGATGCTGATGAGATCTCCGCTCTTCTGGGTTATAACGCAGCGTCGAGTGGTAATCTTTTACCGACGTTTCGGGACAACGTATCTGCCCCATCGTCGAGGGTCAAGAAGTCCAAGTAGGGACCGATACGTTGTCCCGAAACGTCGGTAAAGGATTACCACTCGACGCTGCGTTATAACCCAGAAGGGCGCAGATGTCGTCACTATTCGCTAGTTATCGAAAGACTAGAGGCTACATATTCTTCAGTTACTGACGGCGTTGCGAAATTAGTCGTACGTAAAGAAATAAATAATCGGGTATTTCACTGAATGCTCCTCAGCCGCGTTGCTGCTATGGTAACTCACGGTTGTTATGCGTATTATTTACATACGATGCACGTGTGCGCAATTTTTGGCAGGGAGCTTGCGTAGCTGCTCAGGGTATGGTCAAGGACGCGGGCAGTTTTTCCTTGTACGATAATGCGGACAGATATGAAGGAAAAGTCGCAACTCATTAAATATTAATAACCACGATAGCAGGCATCAGTAACCATTGTTCAGCTGATAAGTACATCAACCTGTTAATGCCCAAAGTGTGGGTTAGAGCCACCTTCAATTTTGCAGTGTATCTATTTCGCATGAGTTCCTAGAGTAGTGATTCTGAACTAGAGGCACGTAAAATATTTAATAGATTATTTAATAGAAATATTTAATAAATTATTAGATGAGAAGTTGGTAGCTCAGTCAGTGTAGTGACTGTACTGCAGATTGTACGACTGAAGAATCGGAGTTTATTCTTTTCTGCAGCCTCAAGCCCGGCTCCCGGGAGTCACTCGGCTTCCTTCCTAATGCTTACCGGAATTAGTTGGTCGAAAATGACGCTGCCAGAGCGTGCAGCTAAGAATTTAAGTGCGGAGACCAAACATTCCTGTTGCTTAGTGAGCTCGAGGACAACTTTTCCTTTACATCAAATTCACAAAACACGGGTCTAAATTGCCTAATAAGTCTGGAAAACTTTGTCTGTTCGTGGAGTACAGAAGTTTTGCTTAAAATTTCTTCAGGTTTGTAGTGCTGATACCACGCAGTTTGAATAAAACAGGTCCCAACATAAAACAGTTTTTTGAAGTTTTACACTAATACCAATAATTTGTATGGTTCAGGGCTGTGGGGTCGGAGTCGGAAGGAATTTTAGGTGGAGTCGGAGTCGGTAAAAATGTACCGACTCCGACCTCAATCTAAAATCTTAACTAGATACTCCAAACCCAGAGCCCTGATAGCTACAGGAACCATTAGACTTATACTTAAATATGGGTTATAAGTCTAAAAAGTAGCCTGATGATTCACATGGTGGTGATGAAATGTCTTGTAGGTTTACCATTATTAGTACATATTGAGTTTTAATGAAGGAGTCGGTGTCGGAGTCGGAAGTTTTGTGTACCGACTCCACAGCCCTGGTATGGTTCAGAAATTGAAGTCGGGAGTAGTCCTAAGACAAAACGAAGGACGAGCTAGGTACTAGTAAGGGACCACAAACTAATGAAACGTAGGCCTACTCGCAGTTTGTAAAATTTCAATTTACTAACACTGTTTTAATGCACAGGCAGCTTATCGTAAAACTGTAATTTTAGTTGAAGTGTATAGGTATTTACGTTTAAATTTTGTTGCATGAGATGTTGATGGCTTAAAATCGTAGTTTTATATCACAGAAGAATTAATACAGTTACATTTTATTTTTAATCGCAAAGTGGGTTGATACGTGTAAATTGCAAGTTTATCGATAACGCATTGTTGTAGCTGTTTGTATGGTACATTTATTCCGCGGAGAAATTGATTTATACCTGTTAATGCCTAATAGGCAGACTGTGAAAGTGCGGTTTCTCAGATTCGTCAAAGGCGCACAGTTCTCCAAGGCTCAGTACAGACGTGCCTTTGGTAGGACTGCATATAATTCAGACGTAATGCGCGAGACTACATGATGGTTGCTGTACAGTAGAAGACAAACCATTTATGCCCTCATGGTTGTCTCGCTGGGGCAGAATCTTATTACCACTAAAAAAAGAACCCCTTCACGTGATCGTACCCGGAACATCTTGTTCAACTTGATATCCCTGTAATGTATCTCTCGCGTTTCATCTGCTACATAGTACGCAGTCTCCCTTGTCTGCATGCTTTTTCTCATCCGATTGTTCGTATGCGTATACCGCTTCTTGTAAGAAAAATAACATCGTACGTCGTAACAAATATTCGAGGAACCTCAATAACTTGGTTGTTACATACCTACGCTACGGTCTGGACAACCAAGGAGTTGTGGTTCGATTGCCTGTAGGCGAAATATTTTCCTGTTTTACAAAGTGACCAAACCGTCTCTGGAGCCCACCGAACCAGCCTTCTCCTGTTCCGCGGGTATCGAGAGGTGTTTCCGTGGTGGTAAAGGGACAGGGGCGCGAAGCTGACCACTCAACTCCTATCAAATTCCGAGGTTAATGAGCGGAACTGTGCCGCTACTCCCCCATATGCCTTCATGGCGTGCAAAGGGGCAACCTTATAACTGTAACAGTATTTAATCCCACTATTGTCAGAGGTTTGATGCTTGTTTTCATACATTGTCTTGCGACTTTATTCTTCGTATTTCTTTTGACGATGTCGTTGAATCTGCATAGGTCATACACATGCAGATTTTTATGTGTAGCCTAAAATGATGTCAATGGGTAGCGAATAATAATTTTGGAATATGTAGAACGAAATGGTCGCAGCCTCTCGACGTTTGCCTGATGAAACTGACAAAAATTACAATAAAACCCCTGGGTAGCTAGTTTTCGGGCAGGAATTTGAACCCAGGACCTTCTAGTACGAAGGAGTGCTGTTCGCTCGAACGCAGCGCTATGTAACTCACGATATGAGGCTGCTGTCGGGGAAGGACTGAATAAGGTCGTGAAGAACCTTCATGAGGATAGATGGTTTCTGGTTGGGGCTTACTTGCTGTGGCTTCTGAGTTCGAAATGGGACTACTAACCGTTACGCCACATAAGGTGAAACGTGTGTCATGTGCGGAACGTGTAGAAGGTAGGTCCTCCGAAACGTCCAGTCCGGCTCGGGGGTCTGTCCAGCCTCCTATTCGGGGTGTACTGGGGTTAAGCTGCCGGGGCCTAAAGGTAACCACTCGCTTCCATCTAATGTCATGGTTAAGAATGGTTGGAGTTACACCTCTAATCCCCATGCATGCTTTTATGGAGTGGACAGGGAAAACGTCTTTTACACAACGTAGGCCTTTCATGGTATTTGGTACGTACGAAAGGTGATACTGTATTTTATATGTATGAGAAGTGGATCCTTTTATGTTTAGCTCGTGTAAATGATGGAACTGTGTTATATTGCCACCTGTATGAGGTGGAACTTACGTGATACTGGGCACGTAGGTCTATCTAATGAGAAACATGTGATACTTGGCACGTATAAAAGAGCGAGCCGCCAGTCAAGATGCAGTGTCACGTCCTTTTTAAACAGAGGGGAGAAACCTTCGTTGAATGTTTACGTTATGACGTGTAAATGAGTAGTCAGCGCGTGTGCGGTTCAGTGAACGATGTTTGTAATGAGATTTACCAACCGCGACTTGTGGAATGCCAGAACCGCCTCGCATGTCCATGAAGACGTCAGCTACGCAGTTGTGCTATCGCCCTTACGTAACGTATACAAGGAAAAGTCGCCAGATTTCCTGCTAAAGATTAAGATACTCATCTCTGCTGACGCTGGACCTCGAGAGTCCACAGTTCAAGTGTACACGTATATTGCCCAGCGGACAACACAGAAGTTCTCTGTTTGCTGCAGACATTAGGCTGTCTATGTTGTTAGGTGGCGTCCACGATTATGAAGGAAAGAGTGCACTTGTTTGCGTTCTAAAACTGAGCGCGCAATGTGGAGGTCGTATCCCAACGTTTGTTCTAAATTTTTTAACTAGTGCAAGGATTTCGATAAAATTTTGTTTTCCTCGTCTAGGCATGATCATTACGTCAGAGCACGACATTTTTCGTCTGTAAATTTTCCGTCTGTTGGTTTATAGCGGAAGGGATGTTTTATATTGTCATAGCGTGTTTGTGCTGATGTTCTAATTACCGAGCTGTATGTTCTTTCGTTTAATCCTATACCTGATGCATTATATAGGTAAAAGTATTCCGAGCAAACTGGTGAAAGTGATAACACTTTTAGCATGCATTCCTGTGTTGCCCTCTCGAATCTCGGCCAGGACACCGCCTGTCCTGAGCCAGACATGCCGGGAAAGTTGGCCCACCTTAGTAGACCGCAACCATAGGCGTAACTTGGGCAAATGCCGCCCCCAATATTTTTCAACCTAGGAATCGTTTTTTTTTTGTGGTTACTGAATTGAATAATGGCAAATCAAAAATAGACAGGAAAAAGAAAATGAAGAACTTGCGTTTTGTGGGGACCAGTTTTCCCCTCTTTCAAATTTGACTGCGTTGTAAAATAAAGTTCCTAATACCCATGGAAAATTTGGGGGGCGCCCCCCTCCCCACGACCAGTGTTATTCGCCAAGTCACGCTTATGCCCGCAACGACTTCCTTTCCCCTTTATTATCCAGTAACAGTTCTACCATTCAATGTTACGTAGTTCGACATCTTCGTTTAATAAACCATAGATACATAAATAACATAACATTTCTATTGCTGTTTCATTCTGCGTACTACCTAATAGAGAACGCCCCAAAATGCGGTGTGTCAGAGTTAACAACGAAACCTCGTGAGCGGATCCTTCGTAAACTGAAGAACGTAGGATATTAATATGCACGCAATCTTCAGAGCATCGCAAGAGATTTTGACCAGTAACTAGTTTTACCTCCAAAGACCATAGGAATCACAGGAGCGGATTGATGAGTTCTACAGACTTTCATGGCGAGTCCAAAGGAGTGTCTGAGCGGAGAAAGTCATGAATTGAGCACATATCGAAAGACGTCGTGCACAGAGTGTTGCGCAAGCGACTAAAATTTAGCTCTGTGAATTATAATTGCTGTACGCAATCAGAGTGCCTGACACATTAAAGGTATGAACTGTGACGCCACTGAGCAGAGGAGACGGAAATGAAGGATTCTTGGAAACCATCATGTTCTCTGATGAAGTGGCCTTTCCCTTATCCGTGAATGTGCAGCGTCATGGCGTGGGAGTTTGGAGCGATGAAAATCCCTGCGAGAAAATCGAGCGTATCCTTGTTGATCAGTTGTTGTTCCCTCTTTGTTATTTATGGAGGGAACGATCTGTGGTGTCACTTAAAATGGACATGCTCCAACAGGTCGCAATCTCACAAGTAGGTGGAAGGCTGGACACCGCCCTTATTTTTAAATAAGATCGTCCTGCGTCCCGTTTATTTCCCAGGTTGTTTGCTTTTTTAAAATGAAATCCAGTTCTGGAGTTCGCTCGATATTAACCCCGTCGATACTTCTGTGTGGGGTCTGTCAAGTTCCCAGTGTGCATATGGAAAATGACAACTGTCACTGACCTTGAAATGCGTAGAAGGGAAGCATTTGAGAATATTACTCCATACATGCTAGAAAAAAAATGCGGATAGTACTTAAATACGGTCTGGATGTGTACAGAGCCACACTTGGCCCAAATTTTGGGCTACATTAAAATGTGTTGAGTTACTGAACATTATTATTATACGCAGAAAGTGTCAGTCTGTCGTTACATTGTTAATAAATTGTGACTGCCGGGGTCCATTCTGAGACCCACTGTTTTATAAAAGTAACTCCATACGGTCGCCAGTATGTTCGCTAATTGCGTTTTTCAAAGCGATGTAACAAGTGTTGCGATAGAGTTCGTGGATGTCATTTGTTCGAATCTTCATTCCGTATCTTTTTGATGTACGTAAGTAAACTTCAGTGCCGATCCAAGTAGCCGCGTGATCTAAGGCGTGGGTTTGCGGCATTTCGCGTGCTGGGATTGCGGGTTCGAGTCCCACCGGAGGCATGGATGTATGTCTCTTGTGCGTATTGTGTGTTGTCAGGTAGAGGTCTCTGTATCGAGCTGATCACTCTTCCAGGGGAATCCTACCGAATGTGGTGTGTGTAAATGAGTGTGATCGCAAAGCCCCATAAGGGGAGGCCATAAGTCGGAATCGGGCCGAAGCGCCACAGAAAAAAAAATGGAGTTTTTGTTTGTTAATGTGAGTGTGAGTCGTTAAAGTTTTAGCAATTTTGGATTGTGATAATGACACGCGACTAGACCGCATCCGGGACGAAGAATACGAACTCTTTCTTGTTACATATACTCCAATTTTAAATTGGCGTCATGAGCATGTAATTCGGGAAGTTGCACAGTGTCTTTTCTTTTACGGATTCAGATACTGCTGCTGCGTCTCGTGTGCCATCAGCACGTTCGCCACGTATTTGGTTAGTTTCGTAATCACTCCTACTGGATGAACACAAGAGCGCTGGAAATGTGAGCCTACTCACGGGATCGGTTCTGGCGCGTTTGCTTTTATGTTAATCATTGTCAGACTCGCAAATGAAGGTATTGAGGAATACGTTGTGTGTTTCATTTTTCTTTGCACGTTTTGTTCGAAGCAGTGCTCTCTTTTCTTTACAGCTTCCATTTGAAACACCTGTTCAATTAATATCTAGCGAAGTACACGCCAGATGCGCGCAGAAACGCGTAAGTTTTTATTTAAAGAGTCTGTTATTGCTGTCAGATTTTAACCAAAATGGGAATGTGTCGACAAATTCCGGTGTAACCCCATGTTCAGATGTCACGAAGACAGGCGGTTCCTTTGTTGTTTTATGCGGACTGTCGGGCAGACACGTCGTACTTGAAGCGTGTTTTTGCAACGGTTCGTTGCGAACTCGCTAAAAGTGAAACTCGGGTAAATAAGTTGCAAGAATGTAGCGTGAATTGAAATCATCCAATAACAGGGTTTTCATGGTGAAGGCAGTTGGTGTTCATGTGACATAACGACTAGACATGACCTGAAATTGATAAGGCCTCCTGTAGCTATCATTTGCCCAAAGATATACGTAAGAATCGTTGAAGCATGAAACGTCAATTGTCCGTGGACATCTCGGAATTTAGAATGCTGCATCCAGCACGTTATCTGTCTGTCCATCTGTGACATAGGGAAATACTCGTAAATGCAGTCCTTATTTTAACGCACATCAATACCGACCGCTGATGCGATGCTTAAGGCATTTCATTTAAACTATTCCGTTTGGAATGTGGCACATACGTAACCACGTTTCGGAGGAGCTTGATGTATCCCATGGTCGGGTAGAATGGTCGTACGTTTGAACCAGACTACGCGGAATAATATTGCAGAACTCCACAGAAGTAGTTAAAACAAAGCAAACTAGCAGACCTCTTGATCTCTCAAGTGCTTGTAATTTTGATTCGTCTGTACCTAATGTAGACGCAGACGTTTAAAAAGTCGACAAGCAGTGTCATCTTTTCGTTTAAAAACAAAATTACTTAAAGCAGAACAAAATTATAGGCTTCCTGATTACCCACATAATTTCACTTCTTGTACAGATGTACACGTAGCGACAGATTTTTGAAAAATATCCTGTACTTAAAAAATTGAATAAAGCAAAATAACAGGCTTTCCCATGTCTGTCGGAGCTCGGCGCTGTTATCTGGTTGCTGGGTGCGAGTGGGAAGTGGGGAAGGTGTTCACTGCTGGGTGTCCGCCCCCAGAGCAGGGTCGCCATCAGCTGATGGAGGGGCCTGTGGCTGGTAAGTCATACCGAAGACTGCTGGAGTGTTAGGTCCTCATATCCAATCTAGACGGCAGTGCATTATGGACGGTTAAAATGTTGATGAACTCTTGTCTTGTACGGCGTACATACGACACATTTAGTTGAAAAAGCGATATTTTTAAACCCCGTTGTATTTAACCTCGTTTATAGGGGACGCATTAAGCTATGAACACTGCTTACATGCAATCCTGTCGAAACTGTCCCGAGTCTGACTGATCGCCAGACCTTTCCGCCCGTGTTAGGTCTCGTCTTTCAGTTGGTTTGTGTGGGCCGATGTTAGCATTATGCATTCAGTATCCAGAATACTACATCCTGATTGCGATCACGTTTGGCATTGATGATCTGTCCCTTTTACAAAACTGTACATCTGGCCAGACCATTGTGTGACATCCTTGCTGGTGTTACGAGACGTTTCTTGACAACAGATCACCTACTAACACATTGGACGCATTTTTGTCATTTAAAGTATCCCCTCTTTGTGCATGCTTCATTAGGAAAACTAATATTTTATAGTTTGGAATTTGTCAGTTCTCGTGCTTTATTTAGTACAAGCAAAGTTGTCCGTTATCAACTAACGCGACGGAAAGAAGTCTAATGATGGAATGGACGTATAGCTGTACTGAACCTTGCCAGTAGACGGGAGGTGAGTGGTCAGCTTCACGACGCTGTCGCTGTACCATCGGGGAAGCAGCTCCAGTCACCCACCTGATAGACGGAGTGGGCCGCAGAGTCAGTCTGGACTCTGCGCAGAAGAGAGAAATCTGTGCTCGTGGGAAGTCAGCCTGGTCGTCTAATGAGTAGCTGAGTCACAACGATGATTGAGCTATCCCGGTTCATGCATTGCTAGTTTACATTGCAATACTGCAGTGCGCGAAAGTCATGGAAAAGACATTTATATACGCTGGAAAATGTCCGAAGAGCGCAATACTTCTGGTGCGTGTGCTCTGGTGTTGTCCCGTTATTTTAAATGTGCCAGTAATTTCAAGAAAAACAATAGAAATGCTAATACCGACCGGTGTTCAAAACAGAAGCGCAGTGTTTTCCCCACATCTTGGAAACAGATTTATACTTGATCTGAAGGCAGTGGCAGCTTTCGTTTGTTTTTCGCCTGGAATGATAAGGTATGATAGTCATGTTTAGATGATCAGCTGTTTCTCCGGCGTCTCTGGCTCTGCCGTATTGTACTTCTCAGGGTACGCTGTACGCTGTATATGTGCGTAAGTCCTCGCGTAAAGTGTCTGCAATTTTTGTTCGATTTTAACCACAAGTGGAGTATGTAGACAACGTTTAGTAAAAATTCCCAATATAAAATTCTACGAAAATCCATTTAGTTGTAGCTGAGTTGCGGCATGTAATCCCAGAGTAATACACGAGATACCGTTATATGATATTGAAGGTGGAGCGTGGTGTGGCTGTCAGTGCAACGGGAATAATCAGGCCAATCTTTTCGGAAACAGTAAATGGGGATAGGTACGTTGGACAAATTCTCGCATCACTTTTTGAAATTTGGATGATGTGGTTAATGAATGCAGGTTCTACCAGCATGGCAGTGCCGCCTCTCATACTGCCAATAATTTGGTGTCCGTCTTACGTAACATTTTTGGGGAGGTAGTGTTTTGTCTTCGTGTGTGTCCGTGTTTACCCGATATGACTACATGTGGCTTATCTGTGGGAAAGTTTGAAGGACAAAGTTTATGAAACCAGTCCAGAGGCAGAGGAAGACCCTGGAGAAATCATGGGGCATGCAGTGTTAGCAGGTTCCGGGGATGTTTTTCAAGAAGTTTTCCAGGTGTCCAGCACGTCTGAGAGTTGCAGGTCATTTTCAACACTTGCTGTAATATCGGGGGAAGTTATGTTAGGAGAAAGTCCGTTAGCCCAGGACATTTTTTGTTTCGCCAAATTGTGATTTTATTATTATGTGTAACTTGTACTTACCGGCATGTTTATACAAGTACGTTACTCAGGGAGAACATTATTACAGTAAGCGCATAAGGTACCTTAAACAAAACATGACATATCTGTGTTGATGTTTCAGTCTTGTCTGGCAGCCACGGACATACAACGATTTCTGCTAATCATTTAAAATTAGCACCTAGAACACGCAGCACATTTGCAGAAGTCACATACCGTACATGGTTATCAGCAGTTCCTTCAGTCAAGTTGATCACAGTTTTCATGCACGTGAGACAATGAATCCAGTCCTCAGCGGATGAGTATCTAGAAATGATGCAGAGTTTTCTGTTCTGCCTCGTCTAGGTTTTCCATTCCAAACGCAGATCTTACGTCCTTTGTCTCTCGGCTGGCTGGCTGGCTGGCTGTTCGTTTGAATGTTTTGCTGTTTTTTCACTTGACTTGTTTCATCCTTTTTCAACTCGTGCCTGAATGGGCTTGAGGAAAGTATGTCACTGTTAGCATTGCGTCTGGGCGATGAGGTTAGTAGTATATGCAGCCTGCCATGAGGATGTGGTGATGTTTTCTTCAGGGCTTGTGCGGTGTGTTGGTCACTGTTAACGGGGTATGGGTCGCTAAATGTTCAGCAGTTTTGACCCTTGCAGGCTTAAGACGGCAGCCGCTGTCAGCAGAGTTGTGGACTCTGCATTTGTCAAACATGACTGAATATGCCTACTCATGAACTGAAGGTAAAAATGTATTGAAACGCCAGACACCTATCGACCGTTGGAAAATATGGTGTCTAGAGTGCAGTACTACTACGAATGGAAATCTGTTTTCTCGTACGAAAGTTATTACTATTACAAATGTACAAGCGAGTTGTCTGAATGTTCCAGATCACCTTACTTGAAAAATTCATAGATTCCTTTGAAACGTCAGGAACTGTTTACCCAACGACACAGTGTAACATCCCTAGAACACTATGAATATTCAGCAACACCGCTGTGATAACCAAGAATCTCACAGTGCTTTTGTAGTTTCCTACGGAAAGTTGCTAATGAATGAACGGAAGTTCCATCGTCACTTATGCAAGTGATTACAGTGACGAAGTGTTTTCTGCGGCTGGCACTGATAGCACATTGACAGTGGGAACAGACTCTTAAACAAATAAACCCGCCTGGTCGCTCTTCGACATGAGGAACACTTGTCAGGTAGTTATTCCTTTTGAATTATGCCTTAGTACCTCACATTCAGATACAGTGTCGTTGTTGAAACACTTCGCGCTGCAGAATGATGTGGCCGTCAGTTTTCCAATCGCCATAATGTTGCTGTGACGGTGCAAGGGTACTTAACATCACCACCAGCACCTTGTCTTGGGGCGCAGCATTCCTCTGTATGCGTAACAAGTGATGGCTCTGATGAGAAATTCTCGTGTAATGTCAACGTAAGCGTCTGTTTGTATTTAAACAGTGAAAATGACGACCTGCTTCGGCCCCGATTTTGCGTCAGCGTCAGATCACTAAGTGAAAAACACTGGACAACTATTTTACATCAGTATGGATAATCTGAATTAGTAGAAATTTACAAACCGTTTTCCAGCGTGCTTTTGCTGTTCAGATACATATAGTTGTGTTGACACTAAACGGGGATTTTTCATTTGAGTGTAATTATATTTGGAAAATGTATTTAATAATTTCGGTGTGGCCGTCTGATAAGCCAGTCACTTGATGTCGCTTGTGGTTAATCCGTGCAGCTTCTTTCTTGTGGACAGTAGCACACAAGCTGTTTCCCTGGCACTGGTTGGAAAACTGGGAGTCTCTCTAATTTTGTCGTCATTGTTTACTTGTTAGGCGCGCTTCCAAACCAACTGTGAAAAGGAAAGTTAGCATCGTCGTGTCTATCCGCGTGGAACACCTCGGCTTCAGCGTACATTAGTAGTCCAGTAGACACATGGATTTGGTAGTGGGCTAAGGATCGTCGCGTACACATAACAGTAAATGAATACATGTACGCGTTAAATTTGCGGAAAGGGTGTATTGGACGCAGCATGTGAATTTCGTTAGTCGTTACAACTTTGTTTGGAACATTTTTAGGCGCGTTCGCGAATTTGCGAAAAGTGAAAATTAGCTTCGTCATGTCTGTCAGTCTGTCTGTCCGTCCGCCCGCATGAAACAACCCGGCTACTACTGGGCGGATTTTCATGAAATTAGGTATTTTCGTGTTTTCGAGAAACCTCATGTTTCATTAAAATCTGACGAGCAACGGGTACCTTACATGAAGACCTAACTTATGTACATTTATGATAATATCTCGCTTAATTCGCCCTAGAATGGGAAATATTTTAGGTAAAAGTTGTAGAGAAAACCAAAACACACATTTTATATTCAATAAATGCTTTCCGCAAATTGTGCCGTATGAGTTAATGTGGAAAAATATGGTAGGCCCAGACAGGCCACACATGACAATATAATACGGCGCATGCGCACTGCATGCTGGATAAGTAAGGCTACAGATACGCGCCCACGTCTGAATTGTACGTTGTACGTTCATGCCTGTCTCGTTAGCTTGACAGTCAGGAGATTACGCTTCTGGGAACAGCAGAAGCGCATGCAGGTCTTCCTGTCTGGTGGTCCAAGTTTACCCCAAATTGGAGTGTAAAGAGAAATTAAAGATTCTGTTGTGCTTTATTAAGCGTCACGCCTTGAAGACGTGTGGGGGATTGGAGGTGTAGATTCGCATTCTTAATCTCGGCGCTGAATATGAGTGAGTGGTCAGCACACACCTCGGCTGCTTCAGCCCCCGGAGAAAATTTCTCTGTAACCATTGGATAGGCCCGGTTGCGCGCAGAGACAGACGTCAAGTAGAAGGAAATCTGTTGCCCTTGCCAGGAATCGAACTCGGATACCTCGGTTATACAACCCGTAGTGTAGTCGCTCTACCGCCGTAGCTAACCCGTCTCCGAAGTGTACTGCCTCGGGAAATTGTACGAAAACTTTCCAGTATCAAATTTGATGGTAACCTGTTCAGTGCTCTTACATGCGGACGTATAGGCACAGATACATGGCGAATGCAATGGGCTTTGTTTTGCAACTTTCCGTTGTGAAGCGCAAAGATACACGCCTATTAATGACAAAGTTAAGAGCAGAATGCTTGTATAATTCATGCTGCATTCATTTCAGAAGCTTTTATTGTTGATTTGTGTTTTAAGATAAATTATTATTAAAATGTAGAGAAACTAAGATTCTTCCCCGTGTCTTGTAAAGGACCGAAACTCATCTCACACTGTGAGCGAAGAATTAAGATATTTGAGACATCGAGACGTTAGTTAGCAGACGAGTGAAGAAAATTACATACGAGATAGCCCATCATGTGTACTTGTAACCCTGTATTACGGTGTCTGAAGACGAGAAATAAGCAACTCCAGACACGGCTTTGTGCCTTGTGTAGTTAAAGTGCCGTACCTGTTAGCCACAGGTAAATAAAGTGAAGTGTAAGGAATAAAAGGCAATAGTTTGTTCACTCAGTACAGTACATAAGTCTCCATGATGTGTAAGCTGAACTGTGCACGGGGCGCAGATGTTGGGGGGGGGGGGGTTACCGAAGTCGGGTAGCGGTGTGGTAGTGTATTCTGTTGTAGCGCTATCGCAGGAAGAGTAAACATCCGATGAAAGTTTTTTGTTCCTCGATCTTTAAAAAATTGTTTTGCTGATAATGTTCATATGTTTCCTGCTGGGTTATCCGTATTAGCTAGAACCAGCTCAGTGTAACTGGAAGTCATTGTAGACTTTACTGGAGGGAAAATCCTTACCATTTTTATGAACACCACAACAATTTAAAAATTTTTAGTGTTGTAATTGTTGGCGTGCTGTATTTTAACATGGTAGAAAGGAACTGACTTGCATAAAATATATTTAAAAAGCTATATTTGTAGATTTGTGGGATGTAAAATAGGTATTTCGCCAAATGTTGACACTTCTATTTATTTATTTATTTCTTCTGTTTGATCAATAACGAAATACACTAAACTTCTCTTTAGGTCTTCAAGTAATAGGACAGCCATTATTGGTCTGTTGCCCTAAACGATTTCAGGTTTCATATAATTCTTTAATATAAAAGTACAGCTGAAAAAGAATACACACAGGTGTGTCCGCCTTCTGCGTTTTACGCTGTGGCAGCAGATAAATAACGCTCTTCTGATTCATAACATGGTTGATATGTGCAAACAGCCTGGCATTTGTGGGTAAGAACCCTGTCCTTCAGAATTGACGATGTCTTGAGGAAGTGTTGACTGTCCGTAGCACTGACCTGGCATGCGGTGTTTTCACGGATTGGTTCGAACAGTTTTCCTCGTTTCCCAGCAGACCAATCACTGCTTGCTTACGACGCGAGGTCGATATCCATGGTATTCAGCCGCCATGTAACACACACAGTCAACCCACGTTATACCGCGAGTGTCGAGGAACCGCATTCGTCACACGCGTTTGCAAGTGAAATATGTGTAACAGTCTGGGTGATGTGGCCATACCCTCAGTATGGCGATGATGCCCTGTATAATGCAGCTGTTTTATTTGACGTGTCTTTGTTAACGCCAAAGTGTACTTGCATTGGAATGTTTCTGTTACACACTAACAACTGCAGAAAGTGTTGGCGCATTCGCAACCAAAAGGTTAAAAAATGCACCAGTTACCTTCGGAATGTCTGTCTACCCGTCCGTTGTTCGGTATGTAAATACTTGAGAACTGCTGCACGGTTTTTCGTGAAATTTGTTGCAGGAGAACGTCATTAAAATATATTGAGGCATCCCAATTTTGGCTAAAACCACGCAGCGGTAACTGACACTTCACGTGAAGACTCAGCCTGTATGCGTTTACGTGAGTCTCGAACGTAAGTCGCAAAATATCGCATTGAAAAATACTTCGAACAAATTTGGGAGAACAGATTAGGTCATGTCTGCAGAGTGTAACACTTCTGGCGCGTTCACTGGGTCATTTCCTCGTGATCCGAGTTAAATTCCTGACAATTTTAAAGCAGCAACACTAACAATACTAGTACCTGAAATGTACTGTTATTTTTCTGTGCATAACGTTGCGACAGATTTACAGTCGATTATAATCGATATCTCAGAAACGCGAGATACCAATCATGTTCAATTGTTGTTTTCGGATCCTCAACTTTTTCTTCGGCCTCTCCGTACTTCACTAAGAGCGCACTGTGTGCCAGTTACAAACACCAATCTGTACGAGATGCAAATGTACGTATGAAGCGTCGTTTTTGTCACGGTATAATTAAAATCGGAGTGCATAACTTTTAGTAAAAATACAAAAAATGAAGTACACGAAAATCCATCCGGAGGGAGTCACGCTGTTCCATGCGAACAAGCAAATGTGACGAGGGTCATAGTCGCTTTTCGTAACTGCTTTGTGAGCGCGATTGGAATGGAACGTAATACATTTTTCCGCAATTCTTACCATTTCTAGTTGATCGCGTAAAATGACTTACTAACTTACATTGTCGTGTCATAACCCAAGAAATCCAACGTTGATGACTGAACGAACGCACCGGAATGCTTACAGTTCACCAAACTCGTCTGATGTACTCGCAGAAAGCTTCTCTTCGCATTGTTGCCTTCAGATGTTTCTGCTGTTACCCGTATGGGACAAGATTTTATGTAGAAACCTTCAAGAAAAGCGTAACATTCGAACAGCTTATAGTAAAAGTTTTAAAAAAGAGTAACTTACAGGCAGCAGCATTTATCCTTGGGCAATTCTGTGTTCCTGGCACCACATTTTAGGATGTAGTATATATTGTTCACATTACATGAGTCAGGATTCGTATCAATTGGTAGTGAATAGTATCAGTGTAGTTAACTGTGTAGTTAAGTGTGTACTTCAGGTATGCAGAATTGTGTGTTGTATTCCAGAAATGAATAAAAATTTAAAACTAAGCAAAACTATAACTTCGCTTTTCATTAGCGATTTAAAATTATAAAAAATGTTTGTGGTAATAGTTTATCACACCGCCGATCCTGGTGGCCGCTCGGTCTAAGACGTGGGTGTACGGCCGCTGGCTTGCTGCGAATGTGGGTTCGAGTCCCGCCTGGGGCAAGAATGTCTCTTGTGAGTGTTGTGTGTTGTCAGGTAGAGGTCTCTGCGACGGACCGATAAGTCGTCTGGAGGAGTCCTACCGATTGCGGTGTGTCTAAGTGTGATCGAGGAACCTCATAGAAGAGGCCTTGGCCCACTGGGGCTGTTGGACCGTGGAAAAAAAAGTTTATTACACCACAGTTGGATGTTGTCCAATGTCCGAGGTACAGGCCTCCTTAATACCCACGGCGTTTCGGGAGTTGGCTTTTGTTCTCTTCGGCAGGTGATTAGTTATTAGATACACTTACAGAGAGTTTCTTAGTGTATTGTTTTTGGCACATTAACAGGGGAAAGTTTGTGGGGGGTGGGAGACGCCTGTTCGGTTTGTTGTGACTGGGCTGGCTGCCCGCGTTTAATGACTGGAACCATTGGATGGCTGTTAATAAAATTGTATATGGGGGATATTACTTAAAATCGTATAAAATTTAGACTGTGGTTAAATTCGAGCGAAAAATCACTTTAAACGAAGAGCTGCATGCTTTTCGAAACGCATCTCGAGCGGGACTCCTTAAATACTCATATTCATCGAAGTCGAGATGCTTCTAACAAAATATTGTCCAAAATACTGTCTCAGTAAATTACAGCAATAAAAGTATTTTATGGTGCAATTTAATAACTGGAGAACCGATGGACAGGTCTTTGGTCAAATTATCTGTTGAGGGCCTGTGCTCGGATTTGCCGGACCATCTCAAATTTGATATAGACGCAACAAAATCTGTACTTCACATAAGAACGTAAATACGAACTGATAAGTGATACAGCTGGATTCATTTTTCCTGTCATCCCCTTTTCGGTGTAGGGACAAGCGTACGGGCTGGACGACCAAGGAATCTCTGTTCGATTCAAAGCAGGGGCAAGAGTTTTTTCCCCTCCATAACATACAGGCCATTTTATAAACCGTTGTAATCTGACAAAGTGCGTGTGTATGGACTGATACGCTTAGAGGGATGTTCTAATATTGGTAAATCTGGCCTGTAAATTGAGAAACAGGTTGTTAATAGTGCTTTTAAAAGTGGAAAGCAAATTGAAAAACTACCACATTGTTACTTTCCTGGATAATCTCTTGTTAGAAATAGAGACACATCGAGATGCTTCCTCTGGAGACAGAACAAAAGCAAGAGCTTACATACAATAGAAATAAGGAGGACTAAGTGGATAGGTCACATCTTGAGTAGGAACTGCATTGTAAAACACGTTGAAGGAAAGACGAGGAGGAGGTGGCGGGAAGACGATGAAGAAAACGTAAGCAACTACAGGATGTTCTGAAGTGAACTAGAGGATGCTGGAAATTGAAAGAGGAAATGCTAGATCGCACTCTATGGAAAACTCGTTTTGGAAAAGGCTATGGACCTGTCGTAAGACAGACTGCGGAATGAACGAACGAACGAACGAACGAACGAACGAACGTACGTACGTCGACGTAAAGGTTATATATTGCGGAAATAAATGAAGGCATGTCGTTAGCTGACTCAGCCTTCTGTATAGTTGAACCCAACAAATAAAAGTGATGTGAATGATGGGATGTTTGGTGAATAGTGCATTGGAAAGGATATTGAAGGAAGCGGCCTGACCAATTTAAGGTACTGTTCGGGTGAATCGCAAAACATACGGTTTGCATGCTGGTGTTTGAGCCCATGACCTCCGTCCTGTGAAGCAAGAGGCCTGGCTTTCTGACTACTGGACTACCGGGAAAACGTCTTTTTCACATGAGAATGTGGTTAGAGACAACGTCCAAAATACTTTGACTACAATATATTCTTAACCCTTTAAAGACTAAGATTAACGTGACTGTTATTTAAAGACACTTTGTGTACCGCACAGTAAACACACACTGTTTCGGTTCTAACAAGATCGCTAATGGTGTAGGCTACTCCGTGATGTGGAGTCGTGAAATACCAGCTTAGCAAATGTACACAGTGTTATAATGCTGTCATGTTCCCGCTGTTATTGCCCCAAAATTATTCTGTAAGAAGTGGAAAGACGCAGTTAAGGTATTCGCAGTTTTGCTTCACATCTGGACATCATGTGTAAATTCTAGAACGATATGAAATGTAATCAAATTGAATGAACTTGTTCTCGATTTATGAGATGATTAAATTTGAAAATTCCTCAAAAACCAGAAGACTCACAGAGAAGTTATGTTTGGCATAAAATGTATATTTTGCTGTATACAATTTGTTCGAAATATTTAGCGACTTTTTCTGTCGAGGTGTGTGCGGAAATGCATGTAGCTCTTTTTTTAACTAGTCCTTTATTGTTGTCGGATTTGAACCAGACCTGGAATGTGCTGACAGAGTTTAGGGAAACTTCGCTGTATAATATTTCATGAAAATTCCTTAAGCGGTTTTCGAGTTGTTACATGTGTACGTACAGACAGACAGATGTATGGGAACTAACAGAGGCATTTTTATAACTTCTCATGTTGAACGCGCCGAAAGCTGTAGCAGAGCAGTTGCCTTTGAAAACTCCAAGCACATCCACTTTTCCCCGCACCTCCCTTATGTGGGCGTACGGAAAAGCAGTCTTTGTTCCTGAAACACACTGTTAGATGTTTCCGTCTTGTTGGATGAAGCCCATAGTGTTCATTGCGGACTTTCTAAATTCTGCTGCATCTGTGTTCCAGCGCACCAGTGATAATCCAATGACAGAAGTTGATGAGCTGAAGAAGAATTTCAGAGCTATTCAGGAAGAAAACTACAAGTTGCAAGCAGTCATTACAGATGTGAGTATGCTGCAAAAATGTCTTTGAGATTTATATTTGAAATTTAGTTAAACACTTTAAGATCCTGTTTTATTTGAATGCCCAGCAGTGAATTATGATTTGGAACAGTAGGAATTTGGGGTAGTACAGTACAGTGTACACCTATTCTGGTACTGTTGTGTGTCAGCTAACATATTTTTCACTCACCTCCTGTCCTGTTAATCCAAGGCAACTAATTCTGGTGCAGGTTACAGAAGTGAACAAGCGATGGCAAAAGTACAACAATGACAGGCAGATGTATGTGCAACGCCTGCTGTCCACCATACAGGACCAGCAAGAACAAATGAACAAGATTGTTGAAACCAGAACAGTTCCATCTGTACAGCAGGTAACATGTACTTTGTAGATACAGCCTGAAGATGGCATAACATACCAAGCTGTCAGATGTCCCCATAATTGTTCTGTTTAATTTTAATAAATAGTTGCGTTGACAGTTCTTCATTAGTGATATTTCCAAGCCATGACAATTTAATGGTGCAGTTCTAACTGATTCTGACATATGACACTTAGGATTACTGTGTTTCTGGACTTCATCCTGGTAGAGTTATGAAGATACGACAATAACTGCTGTATAATGACAAGTAGGGGAGACCGGGTTTAGTTGGCTACACGGGTAAGTTGGCACAACGTTAATATCTCGCCTCTCCTTTGTAAGAGCGCAGCACCTGTGGGGCAGTATGAAGAGCTACATCTTTCATTGGAGGGAAGTTAGTTGGCAATGTGCTGACAGCTGTATCGGAAGCAAAATTTCATTGTATGTGTTTTGCATAATGCCGAGGAATTTTACAACACTTTGGTAAATCCGTATTATTGAGAAGCCTGCTAGGGATTTATCTGAACTAAAAGTGTGTAGTTACGTAGTATATATGTGGCAATATGAATGAGAAATAACAGCGTTCCTTGTGCATTTAATGTCAGAGGAAACTAACAACAAAACTGAAAGTTTGTGTTGCGTCTAGTTGGCACACTTGCTATGGGGCAAATTGGCTCACCGTGCCACCTTACTCCGCGGTCAACAGTGCTGTATTCTGTGCGGTTCTTATTCCTGTCATCATTTCAGTGTTGTTTAAGGAAATATAATTATGCCAAGATCGTGCAAGAGGAAATCTGAAGTTGCAAACATTGCCCCAGATACAGTTTTTCAAGCCGTTAGGGCAGCCAGAATAGAAAATAGGTCGATTAGAAGTTAGCAAGAGATTTTGCAATCCCGTTTTTCTCTCCAACGACATATTGCAGCAGAGCTTTTGAGGATATACGAGGAATTTCACAGAATCCGACCTTCAGTATTGAGTACAAGAAAACTCGCCAGTTGAGTTCACGTGTGTTTCTGCTGTATGGTGTAAGTGAACAGGGAAATAAATCAAAAGTGCTCCATAGTTTTATTTTTGATAAATGGGTCGCTACATAAAGTAAAATTTTCTTATATCTTTCACCATATTTCTCATTAACCCTTTAAAGACGAAGCGTATCTGTTTTATATAAGGACTCAGTGCGTACCGCGCTGTAAACACTCTCCACTTCGGTTATAAAAACCAGTCTCTTAATATTTTATAAGGCAAAAGGTGCTGTTTGTTCTGAGATCCGTACAGAACACATAAACAATGTGGGCACCACGTAGAATTTTTTAATGTTAAAACTGGTGGTACGTAAAGTTACCCCTAGGCTTTAAAAGGTTAATTTTTAAAAATAGGATAAGTGTAATTTCTGCGTGTTTGTTCACCGATGGTGATTAAGAAAACTCAGAGAAATCATTGTAAATGGCATCAGACATCTACTATGGCTTGTCTGCAAGGGAGGTGAGAAAGTTTTCATTTGAGTACGCAGTGGTGTTAAATATAAATATCCTCGAAGGTTGGAGGAATACAAAAATGGCAGGCACAGAATGGTTTGCGAAATTCTTGAAAAGACATAGGACTGATTCACTGCGCAAACCTGAGGCAACAAGCATCAGTAGAGCTTAACAAGACTGAAGTGAATGCTTTTCTTTTATAAATCTGAAAGAAGTGTTTGGTCGTCTGCGGCTTGCTTCGGGCGACATATGGACATGGACGAAACGGGTATAAAAACGGTGCAGATGTATGACAGAGTTATTGCGCGCCATGGTTGCAAATACATAGAGACACTGATGTCTGCTGAACCTGGAAAATTAGCAGCTTCAGCCCTGGACGTTTCAGCGGCAGGAAACACAGTGCTGCCATGTTCTATTTTCCCTAGGGTGAAATTTCGTGCCCATTTCTTGAATGGTGTTCTTGCAGAGATTCAAGGTGATGGTAGTCGTCCTGGATGGATGCAGGCGGAATTATTTGTGNTCGTCCTGGATGGATGCAGGCGGAATTATTTGTGAAGTCTGTGAAACATTTTTTCCCCCATGTGAAACCTTCAAGAGAAAGACCAGTAGTTCTCCTTTGGCGAGTCATGATTCGCATTTGTCAGTTGTTGCACTCGATTGCTGTAAGGAAGGCGGTGTGACAGTTCTCTCCTTCCCACCTTATTTTAGTCACAAGCTGCAGCCCCTTGATAGGAGTGTCTCTGGACCACTAAACCTATGTCAGTCGTGCATGTGAAGCATGGATCACAAACCATGCAGCAAAAACGATGACGATTTACGATTGACCTGGAATTATCAACATGTCTCTCAACTTTACAGCTACTCCTGCAAATATCGAGGCTGGATACCTGGCCACTGGAATTTTTCCCTACAACAGAGATGTCTTTGTTGATGAAGAGTTTCTGTTCTCCTATGTAAGACAGACCAGCTCCAGCCACAGACACTGCAGCATCGAGCTGCAGCAACGGAAACATTAAACACGATGGGTCTGCAGGACCAGACCCTTCAAGAATTCATTCTCCCGAAGCAGGTCCTGCCAAAAGAACACATGCCAAAACAAATCCTTACTCAAGCACGTCATTGACTGCTGAACTTGTCCGTACTTTTCCTAAAAGCAAACGCTACTACAAATAAAAGATGTATAGCAATCCTGACTGATACGCCGGTGAAAGCAGCCTCCTGAGATGCGCAGAAATTGAGACAAGTGACAAAAGGAAAAAGAACATCAGAAGCGAAGCAAGAGGCGCCTTTTGATAACCCTGAAAGAGATTCTAAGAAGAAGAGGAAAATAGTGAGGAAAATTCACACAGACTGCTCAGACGAAAATGGTGGGGAAACATTTTGTTTGGTTTCCATGGACACATACTGCAATAATGTAGCGGGGGAAATACGGGTTCAGTGCACCTAGTGCCAAATGTGGGCCCATGAAAAATGAACTTCTGGCGTTTCCTGGGGATATATTTGTCCCAACTGCAAGTCAGATGTATCAGATGAAAATTTCTGTAGTTTTGTGGACATATATATATATCTGTACCGCGTTCATTTTTCAATGTAATTTGTAATGTTTGTCCTTGGTTTTGTACGGACTGTAAATCAGTTTCATTATGTTGTTAACATTTAAATATTTTAACGTCATTCACGCTGCCCTGGAATATTTTTGACAATAATAATAAATCAGGCTTTACTATGTGCCAACCTACCCCATCATATGTGCCAACCTACCCCATATATGGGGCAAGTTGGCACACGTGCAGAGGTTAGAAGAAGTTCATTTTTATTGGATTAGTTGTTGATATAACTTCATTATATTTTCTTGCATAGTCTAAGAATGACACGTGCCACCAGTACCATTTTCTTTTTTGTATCATTTGTATGAAAATTGTAAAAAATTAAGAAGTGAAAAGTGTGCCAACTAAACTCGGTCTCCCCTACCCCGAGTTGGATTTTATGAACTCTGGTTACAACTGTATAATTGAATTACAACCAAGTGTTTCAGTTCAAGGTAATGAATATCTGGGTGACTGAATGGTGATGATAGTTGGGGTTTATGACAAGCTGCAAATAGCTTGACTGGAAGCAGGAATGGCTGTCCATTTCCCCAACTTCATTCTCTGAGTCGTCTGCAATTAATCATATAAAATGAACTTATTCAAAAGCAAGTTCCCCTGCAGATTGACTTGCCATTTCCTGATGACAGTAGCTTCTACAGATTCCTATACCTACTCATGTTGTTGTCTTCTGGTTTATGACATCATATAAACTTACAGATGGATACTAGTATTCTGGGGGAAAATGATGCCTTCAGCTTCAGAATTGAAGTTGAAGGTGGAGACACTATACTCCTCTGAAAATTTGGTAACCACCTACAAGGCTATACAGTGAGGTAACCCAAACACCACTGTATGCTCTTCATTGCTGTGAAAACTTAAGATGCGTGTATTGTCTACAGATACCTATTTCAGTGACAGATTTTATGAAACTCTGTTAATTGATATATTGTGTAATATTTACTGTCACTTATACAACTCTCCATGTGCAGGTGACACCAGATCGTCACAAGAGTTTAGAGGATATGCAAGCTGAGAATACTCTCCTGAAGGAAGATCTGGTGAAATTGCAGAAACGATTGGAGCGGCTAGAGCAGGAACACCAGGAACATGTAGAAGTGCTGGAATTTCAGGTGAAGGCACATCGTGATGACTGGGAGGCAGAGCGCAGTGAGAAACAGCAGGCTCTGCAAGAAAAGGCTGCTATGGAACTCCAGGTGAAGGAGCTGAAGAAGGATCTCCGTAGTCTGAAGCTGAAGGTACTGTCTTGTCCTTGTCCAGTCATCTTGCTGGCTGTATTTGTAACTTCAGTGACATACAGTATTCCATTGTTATATAGCAGGTGTTGGGGGCATAACCACAGCTGCACATTGAACGTGCATTAACAATCTATAGTACATAGTATAACTTACTGCATTTTAAAGCAGGTAAGGCAAGTGACTTCAACTATCAGACATGCTTGATACCTGGTGATCATATTTTGAAATTCTTCTGTGGGAACTCAAAACTTTGTACATAATAGCAATACACTAATATCTTACATACAGCATTAAAATACTGAAATTATACAATGTATAAAACTGCAGCCATAAAATACAAGAACATGAACACTGTGGTTTTTATGCTCTTAATACATTCCTAATTAAAATTCAAAGTTTTTATGGTACGTTCAGTCATATTGTATACAAACATTTAGTGTTGACATGTCCGATCCAAAAGGATGAAATTCTTGTGACCTCTGTTGGTGTGTAATATGTAGGCAGGTGTTGTATACAGTACATAAGAGATTAGTGTATTGCTATTATGTATTCCTTTTGTACTTACATCTCTTTGAATATGGCAGTTTAATCACCGCAACATGTAGGAGGGTATGAGCTTATGTGTGGCATTTAATTTCTGTTATGTGCATATGTTGGTATAAATCAATGACTGTACTCTGTAAAATCTTTAGAAACTCTGTAGTTTATGCATGGGTGTTTTGCCCATGACATTTCCATCACAGAAGTAGCTTGTACCATCACAAAAGGATCGTTTTGTACATGTTCTGTAGCTGAGGGACGAGCGGTCACACAAGCAGCTTATTCACTGCATCCACTGTTGTGCAACACATATGTGTGAAGCCAGCCATTGTAATGCGGGAAGAGTTGGCAAACACTGTCCCAGGGACAACCCGAAAACCTACAGAACTTCGGTACATCTTCCTTGCACTTCTGTATGTACAATTCTCCAGCTAGCTGAGATGCTTTAATTAAATATATTGTCAGTTCTGCAATTCAGAACTGATCTTGCATTGATCATAATTCTTCCATGAATATGTGATGTGGTCTGAAGAAATTCAATATATACCAAAGAAGTAACAGTTTTATTTGAAATGTTTTATTCTCTGTTTAATTTGTCTGAAATTATCACCATTCAAGAATGGAATTACAATGTGTGACACTCGAGGTTCTCATGGCTGTAATTATCAATATTATGGCATTCTGGGGTATGACACCCTGTAGTCTGGTAGACAGTTAACAAGCGTTCGGAAGAACTCACCTATAGCATTACATGGCATCATATCCTAGAAGATCATAATCTCAATGGAACTGTGGTGTCAAAATATACCTGTTTAAAAACATCAGTAAAGATTTTTCACTAGTGGCATTATAGCTTTTAAAATCGTGAGTTAACTGGAAGCCTACTATTCTGCATCAGTTTGTTACGTACGTAGCGATTCAGTTACATCATATGGAGTATAATTTCATGAATGTGCTTGCTTTCTGTTACAGAGTAACCTGTTATCCCGAGGAACAACTGTGTACTTCGGTGATGACCTTGTGACTGATGGTGATGAAGCAACTGCTGTTGGCCTTGATAAAACAGTGTTGTCTGATAGTGAAATACTGAGGTCCAGGTCTTCATCTGTGGAGGACTACCCTTCACCCCTGCCTTATTATGAAGAAGGTGATGAAGGAACCAAGCACAAGACAGAATCAGATGGTGACATTAGTTTGTTGCATAAAGTTAAAGGAGTAAGCGCCCTTTCAGAAACAGTAGAAAGGTCAGAGAGAGCTTTGGAGCTAAACATAGTTCCAGAGGACAGCTCAGGCCATGAGTGTACATACTCTGTACTTCACATCTCCCCAGCCAGTAGTGGTAGCAACCTGACAGCAGATTACAAGCCAGTGGATTCTTCAGCAAGTGGGGTGACCATTGGTTTCAGTAGTGGTGGTCTGGCCTCTGTCACATCCTTCTCTCAAAGACCAGTTGTTAAATCATCATCTTTACCGATATCTGAGAGAATGAATTTTGATGATAAATGTGATATGAAGCCTGCAGTTTCCCAGTGGTCTCTTGATTCAGGTTGGTCTTCAGTGGTTGGCCCACCATCAACCTACAGCTTTCTGAAAGATACATTTGAAGAGAAGTCATTCAACCTGGTGTCATCTGGAAATCTGACAAAGTCTGAGAATAATGTCACCGCAGCAAATGTTCGAAAGGCTTCAGTCCCATGGGAGGCAAAATATTTTGAGGAGGGAGTTGCTACTCAGACACGAGAGGATGTGATCTGTCCTGGGTGTGGGCAGCTATTTCCTCCAAGGCTCCAGCTCAAGTTTCTTGATCATTTTGAGGTGTGTCAGAAGACTGTACAGGATACACCCAAGAGAAGCAGTAATGTCAAACCGAGGAACTAATGGTGACATAGAAGTTAGGTTAATGTGAACGTTATTTTTAAGGCACCATAAATATTCTGGAACCCTATTCCTGATAAATGTAAATCATGTAATTGTCTTAATATTTGACAAAATAACTGCTGTGTAAGTCACAGCATGACTCAACAACATTTACTTCAGATCCAATTTAAATTGACGTGAGATCAGTTGCACCCTGTGTGTTAGGATCCTGTATGTGTGCCCTTTTCAGGGTTGTACCTAGTTACCAAAGAATTGTCAAACCACCATTTTCGGGTAAAATCAGACAAGCACTGCAGACGTTGTGTGAGAACCTCCACGCATTTCTGCACACGTCCCAAGTGAGGAACCAGTGGAAATCTTGTCAGTGTTTAAACTGCATTGAAAAGAGGTCTAGTGATTTATTAAAATATGACATTGAAGGTTGCACTGTTGTTACGTGGACCATAAGTTTTATTTGTACTCAAGCAACAGTAGCAGTTGTGTGAAAGGAATATCGAGAGGCAATAACCAAGCGTATGTGCTAGAACTGTTGCATGATGCATACACATCCAACATACTGTTTATATATGGGTGTGAACATACGCACCCACGTGCCTACACACCAAATCTTTATGTCATGTGATTCAGTTTCTTGACTGAAATTGACCCTACTTTGCATGCAGATTGTGGGCATCTTGTTCGAGGGACATAAATATAACACAGATTTAATTACAAAACTGATTTATTTCCACCATCCAGTGCAACTTTATGACACTCAGTTACCCCCGGGAAAGACTCACTACCCATTGTACAGGAGGCTAGGTTGTCCCCAGGGCCGGTCTGCGTGGGTGCACAAAATCCTGCGCCGCCGCCCCCCCCCCCCCCCCCCCCGGCCCATTGGGATTCGATCCCTGGACTGTCCAGCCCATAGCAAGTTGCAATACCTGCTATGCTATCCCAGCCCACCATCTTCAGGGGCTACATTAAAATCACAGAAATGGTAGATTTCACAGTTCCACCTGTGTTTTCTTATAAATTAAGTTTTGTAAAGAACTGTGTGATCTCAAGCAATAAAATAACTTTGTTGTAGGATAAAATCATTAAATCTTAAAAATTCGCCTTTAAAGATCTGGTTATGTGGGATCCCTAGGCATGGACCTCTGGTTGTCAAACCCTTCATATTGTCCCTTCATGTGCTGTATTTCTCAAATAGTTGTAGCTCATGTCATGATGTGGTCATCATGCGTGTCTTCAGTGCTCAGTAACAGTGTAGACTACGTCAGTGTTACTTCTTGTATTTTTTAAATGTAACAGCTGCAAATGTCTTCAGAGGGAATTGAAATATATTTTGAAGTCATGAATATTAAAGCAGTGACTGTGATAATGTTAAATTGGACAGTGGAAATAAATCAGTTTCTGATTAGAGAAAAGTGCAACAAAAAGTGATCTTCAAAGCTGTAACTTATATGTACTTAAATTTTAAGTAGTTCATATACTTGCATGTCTGTTGTAAGTATTAAAGTTAATCCTATGGGCAGGATTCTCATGTCTGTTTATGTGCTGTGTGATGAGTGACTTTTTAAAGCGATATACCCCAGAAGATGGCACATGTGCAGTGCTAAAATATAGGATGCAATTGATATTAGCTTTAATCTTACGGAATTTTAAGAAAAGCTGTATTTGGTGGTATACTGTTTTTGATTTGTAAATAAACACTTAATATTATGTGGTTTTCTGGTGTGAGAACTCATACTCCAAATATAAACTCCTGTTGTCTTTACTTTTCACTGTTTGAAATAATTTCTGCACCATGATAGGTATAATATGTATGCATCAGTGATTTTATGTTTTGTGTAATGGTTTATTTTTAAATGTTACAGTCTGTGCTAGTAAGTTGTCAGGAAGTTTTAGTCACATGTTTCGGTTATTAACTGGGGTAAAATATAGCTTTCACTGTGCTGCATAAAGGAATGAAAATGGTCTTAAGTAAGTAACAGTTGAAACATTAATAATTCAGTAATAAGGATGCCCATACTTTTTGATTGATTTTTGTGTAGGTTTCTGTGTTTAATGACAATATTCACAGTGTTAACATTTCTTTTCATTCTTCTAAGGCACTACAAATTATGCTCCATTAAATTTCTTCAAACACTATTTGAAAGTGTTTATTTTTTAAACTCAAAATTTTTGCGAGGTTTGAGGTTTTGATGGTGGTGGATATCAACATATGGTCTTCTGGGATGTAGCACCGTGTAATTTGGTAAATAGGTACCAAAATTTCAGAGGCAGCAGGTTCCTCCGAAACTTTGTTGCTTATATACCAAGGGGCACACTGTCGCATCAACTGGACTGTAATCTTGAATGTGTCTAACCTGTGCATAGTGTAGGTGTGAATAATTTTTGCATATTAACATGAACTGTTCATATTTTCATTATTGACAGGCAACAGTGTAGTGTAGTGTTTCACATTTAATGTTCAACACATCATATTTTGTAATAATGTGCAGATCTCTCATCTTGAAATTAAGGGGGATCTGAACCCTGATAAGAGATTTTCACTGGCATTTTGTTTCCCTGTAAAGAGTTGATAACTGTTGTCCTAAAGAGTGGCCTTTTATTTGGTAACCACTTGATGTATTTTCTTATTTCACGGCGTTCGAATCAGATGTTACATTTATATGCACATATGCCAGTTATCTCATATTTCAGAAGCGCTATTGAATTTCCAAAACAAGTATCTTTATTTTTTTCTGACATTTATTTCAGTCACTGTCTAAATTCATTACTTAAAAATTTAAATTTTTGAGATGTAAGCAATGTAGCATATTTCAGTACTTTACAGAGTCATAATTCATACAAAAAGAAATGCTGAGGCATTTTATTATTTTTATTACGCTGTAAACAGATCAGAACGGTATGAACATGTAGGCTTTATACAGCCTTTGTCATATGCCCACATTTCATTGTTAATAATGATAGAAGGTTACACAGAATTTGAATCATATGTTGATTACCTTCTGTTTCTCTTCATGGGAATAAGAACAGAAAGAAGTTAACTATTCGCATTGAATGTATTAGTACCGTAGATGACATTTGTAATAATTTTGAAAAGAAATTACATGATTAGGCGGTCTTGAAATGAAAGCAACTTAATTGAATAAAGCGAAAGATGTATTTTATGTACTGAAGAATAAATTGACATAAGTTGTTTAGTTGGACGGGAAAGTCTTCCCACCTCAAGAGTAAAGTGCCCTTCATTAAAGACCGATTTCGACCAAACTTGCAGTGCATCTAGCTTATTGGTAGGGAGTGCAAGGTGTCACATTTTGGTCAACCTATTCGAATGCGAGGCGAGTTAAGGATGAGAAACTGTTTCGCCCTTGAGAGTAAAGTGCCCTTCATTAAAGACTGGCATCGACCAAAATTGCAGTGCTTGTAGCACATGGGTATTGAGTGCCAAGTATGACATTAGTTCAATCCGTTGCAATGCGAGGCGAGTTAGGGACGAAAAACTGTTTCGCCCTGTAGAGTAAAGTGCCCTTGTTTACCAACCGATCTCAACCATAATTGCCCTGCTTCTAGAGCATGGGTAGGCATTATTAACTTTGACGTTTCAGTCACCTGCCTAAAATGCAAGGTGAGATCAGGAAGAGAAAGTGTTTCCACCTCAAGAGTAAAGTGCCCTTCGCTAAAGACCGACTTCGACCAAACTTGCAGTACTTGTAGCACAGGAGCAGGGAGTGCCAGGTGCAACATTTTGATCAACTGCTGGAATATGAGGTGAGTTAGGGATGAAAAACTGTTTGGCTGTCTACAGTAAATTGTCCTTCATTACCAGCGGGAAGGAACCAAACCTGCACTGCTTGTAGAGCGTGGGTAGGCAGTGCTGTGTTTGACATTTCGGTCAGCCCGCTTCAATGACAGGCAGGATATGGACGAGAAAGTGTTTCAACCTCACAAGTAAAGTTCGATTCAGTAACTAATTGACTCCGTGGAGCAGAGGCCTTCTTGAGAAGCTAACAGTTTCTCAGCTAGTCAAGAAATTCCCTGCATTTTATGGCACCCAAAGGTTCATTACCGCATTCACAAGAGCCCACCACCTGTCCCTATCCTGAACCAGCTCAATCCAGTTCATGCCTCCCCCATCCCACTTCCCGAAGATCCGTCTTAATATTATCCTCCCATCAACGCCTGGGTCTCCCAAGTGGTCGCCTTCCCTCGGGTCTCCCCACCAAAATCCGGTATGTACCCCTCTCTTCCCCCATACGTGCCACATGCCCCACCCATCTCATTCTTCTCGATTTGATTACCCGAATAATATTTGGTGATGAGTACAGGTCATTAAGTTCCTCGTTATGTAAAGACCGATTTCTACCAAACTTGCAGTGCTTCTAGCTTGTTGGTAGGGAGTGCCAGGTGTGACGTTTCGGTCAACCCGCTACAATGTGAGGTGAATTAGGGACGAAAACCTTTTTCGCCCTCTAGAGTAAAGTGCCCTTTTTTTACCGAAGTATTTCAAGGGAAATTTCCGTGCCTGTAGAGCATGGGAGGCAATGCTATGTTTGATGTTTCGGTCACACAGCTGCAATGCGAGGCAAGATATGATGGAGAAAGTGTTTCTGTCTCACAGAGTAAAGTGCCCTTCATTACAGACCGATCTCGATCAAAACTTCCACTGCTTCTAGCGCAAGGGCAGGGAGTGCCAGATATGACGTTTCGGTGAACCCGTTGGAATATGAGGCGAGTTAGGGGAGAAAAACTCTTTCGCTCTCTAAAGTAAAGCGCCTTTCATTACCAACGGATCGGAACCAAACATGCACAGCTTGTAGAGCGACGGTAGGCAATGTTATATTTGACGTTTTGGTAGAGAGTGCCAGATGTGACGCTTCAGTCAACACGTTACAATGTGAGGCGAGGCAGGGACGAAAAACTGTTATGCCATCTTCAGTAAAGTGCCCTTCATTACCAGTGGATTTGAACCAAACTTTCTCCTTGTCTAGCGCATATGTAAGCAATGCTGTGTTTCGGATACCCGGCATCAATGAGAGGCAGGATATGGACGAAAAAGTGTTTCCACCTCAAGAGTAAAGTACTCTTCATTAAAGACCGATTTCGACCAAAACTGCAGTGCTCCTAGCTTATTGGTAGGGAGTGACAGGTGTGACGTTTCGTCCGTATATCGCCTCGCATTTCAGTGGGGTTACTGAAATATGCCACATGGTACTCCCAGCGCATGCGTTACTTGCAGTGCAAGCTAGGTTGAAATCGGTCAGTAATGAAGGGCACTTTACTCTTGAGGCCGAAACAGTTCTTCATCGTATCTCCCGTCGCATTGCAGTGGCTTAACCGAAATATGCGATATGGCACTCGCTGCGCATGCCTTACGTGCAGTGCAAGTTAGATTGAAATCGGTCAATAATGAAGGGCACTTTACACTTGAGGCCGAAAAAGTTCTTTGTCCGTATCTCGCCTCGCATTGCAATGGGGTGAATGAAATATGCGATATTGCACTCGCTGGGCATGAGTAACGTCCAATGTAAGTTAGGTTGAAAACGGTCAGTAGTGAAGGGCACTTTACTCTTGAGGGCGAAAAATTTGTCATCAGTATCTCCCCACGCATTTCAGTGGAGTGACCCAAATATGCCACATGGCACTCCCTACGCATGCGCTACAAGCAATGCAAGTTAGGTCGATGTCTGTCTGTAATGAAGGGCATTTTAGTCTTGAGGCCGAAACAGATCCTTGTCCCTATCTCCCCTCTCATTGCATTGCGGTGATTGAAAAATGCCACATGCAACTCATGGCGCAGACGTTACGTGCAGTACAAGTTGGGTTGATATCGGTTTGTAATGAAAGGTACTTTATTCTACAGGGCGAAACAGTCTTTCGTTCCTGTTTCTACGTGCATTGCAGTGGGGTGACAGAAATATGCAACATGGCACTCCCTGCGCATGCTTTACATGCAGGACCAGGTAGGTTGAAATCTCTGATTAATGAAGGGCACTTTACTCTTGAGGCCTAAACAGTTATACGTCCGTGTCAACCATCGCACTGCAGTGTGGAAACTGAAATATGCCATGTGGCACTCCCTGCGCATACGCTAAGGGCAGTGCAAGCTCTGTTGAACTCGGTCAGTAATGAAGGGCACTTTACTGTTGAACCCGAAAGAATTTTTCCTCCTATCTACCCTACCATTGGAGTGGGGTGACAGAAATATACCAAATACACTCCCGAGGCATGTGTTTCGTTCAGTGCAAGTTAGACTGAAATCGGTCAGCAATTAAGTGAACTTAACAATTGAGCCGGAACAGTTTTTCGTCCGTATCACCCCTCGTTTGCATTTGGGTTTTTGAAATCGGCCAGTAATGAAGGTTACTTTACTCTTGAGGCCGAAACAGTTTTCGTCTCCATCGCCCATTACATTGCAGTGGGCTGACTGAAATATGCAACGCGTCACTCCCTGCGCACGCGTTACGTGCAGTGCACGGTAGATCGAAATCGGTGGCTAATGAAGGGATACTTTCTCTTGAGGCCGAAAAAAATTTTCGCCCGTGTCTCCCATTGCATTGCAGTGGGGTTAACGAAGTATGCCACAGGGCACTGTCTGAACATGCGATACGTGCTGTGCAAGTTAGATTGAAATCCGTTAGTAATGAAGGGCACTTTATTCTTGAGGCCGAAACAGCTTTTCGTACGTATCTCTCCTAGTATTGCAGTGGGGTGACTGAAATATGACACATGGCTCTGCTGCGCATGCGTTGCAAGCAGTGAAGGTTGGGTTGAAGTTGGTCCGTGATGTAGGGTACTTTACACTTGATGACGAAAGGATATTTCTTATGTACCTTCCCTCGCATTCCTGTGGGTTGACTCCCTGCGCATGCGTTATGTGCTGTGCAAGTTAGATTGTAATCGGTCAGTATTGAAGGGCACTTTACTCTTGAGGTCGAAACACTTTTTCGTCCGTATCTGCTATTGCGTTGGAGTGGGGAGACTGAAATATTCCTCTTACTGCGCAAGCGCTAGAAGCAGTGCTAGTTAGATTGAAGTCGGTCAGTAATGAAGGTCATTTTACCTTTGAGGCTGAAAGAGTTTCTCGTCGGTATCTACCCAAGCATTGGAATCGCATGACTGAAATACGCCAAATCGCACTCCCTGCGAATGCGTTACGGGCAATGCAAGGTAGGATGAAATCGGTCAGTAATGAAGGGCACTTTCCTATAGAAGACGAAATAAGTTTTCGTCTCTATCTCCCCTCGCATTGCAGTCAGGTGACTGAAATATGCCACATGGCACTGCGCATGCGCTACGAGCAGTGCAAGTTGGGGTTGAAGTCGGTCTGTAATGAAGGGCACCTTACACTTGAGGCTGAAACAGTTTCTCGCCGTTTCACCCCTCGCATTGCATTGGGGTGAATGAGATATGCCACTTGGCATTCACTGCGCATGCGTTACGTGCAGCGTAAGTTAGATTGAAATCGATCAGTAATAAAGGACAGTTTATTCTTGAGGCCGAAAAAAGTTCTTCGACCGTATCTCCCCTATTATTGTAGTGAGGTGACTGAAATATGCCACATGGCACTCCCAGCTCGTGTGCTGCAAGGAGTGCATCTTAGGTTGAAGTCGATCAGCAATGAAGGGCACTTTACTCTTGAAGCCGAAATAGTTTTTCGTCAGTATCTCCCCTCTCATTACAGTGGGGAAATAGGAACGAAAAACTGTTTCAGCCAAAAGCGTAAAGTGTCCTTCATTACTGACCGCCTTCAACGTAATTTGTACTGCTTGTAGCGCATGCGCAAGGAGTGCCATGTGGCATATTTCAGTCAACCCACTGCAATGCGTGGAGAGATGCGATGAACTGTTTTTGGCTCAAGGGTAAAGTGCCCTTCATTACTGACAGATTTCAACCTGACTTGCACTGCTCGTGACGCATGCGCATGGAGTGCAATGGGGCATATTTCAGTCACCCCACTGCAATGCGAGGGGAGATACGGACGAAAAACTGTTTCGGCCTCAAGAGTAAGGTTCCCTTCATTACTCACCGATGTCACCCTAAATTGCACCGCAGATAACGCATGCGCAGTGAGTGTCGTGTGTCATATCTCAGTCACCCTCCTGCAATGCGATGGAAGTTACGGACAAAGAACTGCTTCGTCCTCAAGATTAAATTGCCCTTAATTACCCACCGATTTCAACCTAACAAATACTCCATGCAGCGCACGCGCAGGGAGTGCAATGTGGCATTTTTCTGTTACGCCACCGCAAAGCGAGGGGAGATAAGGACGGAAAACTGTATCTGTCTCAAGAGTAAAGTGCCCTTCATTACTGACCGACTTCACTCTAATTGGTGCTGCTTGTAGCGCATAAGCAGGGATTGCCATGTGGCAATTTTCAGTCTCCCCACTAGAATGCGAGGGGAGATACAGGCGAATAACTGTTTCGCCCTCATGAATAAAGTACCCATCATTACTGACCGATTTCAACCTAACATGCACTGCGCGTAACGCATGGGCAGGGAGTGCCATGAGGCATATTTCCGTCACCCCACTGCAATGCGAGTGGAGTTACGAACGAAAAACTGCTTCGGACTAAAGTGTAAAGTGTCCTTCATTACTGTCCGTTTTCAACCTAACTGCCCCTGCGCGTAATGCATGTGCAGGTAGTACAACGAAGCCTATTTCAGTCACCCCATTGCAATGCGAGGGGTGATACGGACGGTAAACTGTTTCGGCTTCAGGAGTAAAGTGCCCTTCATTACTGACCAATTTCAACCTAATTTGCACCGCACGTAACGCATGCACATTGAGTGGCATGTGGCAATTTTCAGTCGCCTCCTGCAAAGCGATGGGAGATAGGGAAGAAAAACTGTTTGGGCCACAGAGTAAAGTGCCCTTCATTAATGACCGACTTCAACCTAAATTGTACTGCTCGTAGCGCATGCGCAGGGATTGCCATGTGGCATATTTCAGGCACCCCAATTCAATTCGAGGGGAGATACTGACGAAAAACTGGGTTGGTCTCATGAGTAAAGTGCCCTTCATTACCGACCGATTTCAACCTAACTTGCACTGCACGTAACGCGTGCTCAGGGATTGCCATGAGGCATATTTCAGTCACCCTACTGCATTGCGAGGAGAGATACGGACGAGAAACTGTTTCTGGCTCAAGCGTAAAGTGCCCTTCATTACTGACCGATTTCTACCTATCTAGCACTGCTTGTTGCGCATGTGCGTGGGGTGCCATGTGTTATTTATCAGTCACCCCACAGTAATGCGAGGGGAGATACGGACCAAAAAGTGTTTCACGCTCATGAAAAAGGGCCCTTCATACATGACTGACCTCGACCTAAATTGCACTTCAGGTAACGCATGCGCATGGGGTGCCATGTGGCATTTTTCAGTCACCCCACCGCAGTGCGTGGGTTCATAAGGAGGAAGAACTGTTTCTGCCTATAGAGTAAAGTGCCTTACATTACTGACCAATTTCAGTGTAACTTGCACTGCTTTTAGCGCATGCGCAGGGTGTGCCATGTTGGATATTTCAGTCACCCCAGTTCAAACGAGGGGACATAGGACGAAAAACTCTTTCGGCCTCAGGGGTAAAGTGGCCTTCATTACTGACCGATTTCTACCTAAGTTGCACTGCATTTAACGCATGCGCAGTGAGTGCCATATTTCATATTTCGGTCACCTCTCTGCAATGCGATGTGAGATACGGACGGGAAACTGTTTAGGCCGCAAATGTAATGTGCCCTTCATTACTGACCGATTTCAACCTAAACTGCACTGTGCGTAACGCATGCGCAGGGATTGGCATGAGGCATATTTCAGTCACCCCAGTTCAATGCGAGGGGACATACGCACGAAAAACTCTTTCGTCTTGTGGAGTAAAGTGCCCCTTATTACTGACCGATTTCAACGTAAGGTGCACTGCATGTAACGCATGCGCAGTGAGTGCCATGTTTCATATTTCAGTCACCTCACTGCAATGCGAGGGGGGAGACAGACGAGAAACTGTTTAGACCTCATGAGTAATGTGCCCTTCGTTACTGACCGAGTTCCACCTAACTTGCTCTACTCCTAGCGCATACACAGGGAGTGCCACGTGGCATATTTCAGTCACTGCAATGTTATGCGAGGGGAGACAAGGACGTAAAACTCTTTCGGCCTCAAGAGTAAAGTGCCATTCATTACTGACTGATTTGAAGCTAACTTGCACCGCACGTAATGCACGCTCAATGAGTGTCATATGTCATATTTCATGCACCCTACTGCAATGCGAGGGGAGTTACGGACGAAAAAGCGCTTCGGCCTCAAGAGTAAATTGCCTTTTATTATTGACAGTTTTGAACCAAAGCTGCAGTGACTGTAGTGCATGCGTGGTGAGTGGTAGTTTTGATGTTTGAGTTGCATCACTGCAATATAATGAGAGGCAGATACGTAGATCTACTTCAGTTACGAAGTAAGTGCCCTTTATTGTTGACCGTTTTGAAACAAACTTGTACAGTAGACGTTGGCAGTGTGTCGTGACCGTAACCGTGGTGCTCATCAAGAGCCTGCATAGTTCAATAACCCGCGAGACTAGTTTTGAATCGTAATATTCTTCACTTTCCATGCTTTGTATTGCTAGTGTCTCTAGTACAAGGGAACTATGTACATGTTATACGTTTTTATTTTACATGACATTTTGATCTTAGCAGAAATATGTCAGAGAAACAGAATGTATATTAATAAGGTATATTCCGTCGTCAGTTTGGTCTATAGTAATTTCGAACATTGCTGTCTTTTCATCATGATTACGACAGGAGTGATTGGTCGAGAGGGTATGTTATGGGAGAAATTTTCTTCAACGACGTCATGCTCCATAGTTCTATAAGTTACGACCAGAAGCCACTGAGCTACGCCGGCTACATAAGCAGGCGAAGCCGCTTGTGGCGTTGTAATTTTGCGTTTCCACGGAGTTCTAATGATTATTTGGTTTTAAACTGTTCTCATCGTTATGTACTTTAGATGAAATAATCCGTCGTAAGGAGTCTGATGTAGTGTCATATATGATCCATGCTGGTTTAGTTCGTCCTGTCAACGGTTATCGCGCTGTTATATAACCCGTGGTATTGCCTTATTTCAACAACTAACGCGCGGTTCATTCGCAGATCAATCGAAGGCTCGCCATTATGTCGGGGAAGTTGTGAGGTGGGTTAGGTATGTCTTAAGCCATTTAATAGGCTGAGGTTTATTATGCTGTCTTTTGTGCAGTATGATTTATATTAGCACGTAGTACGTTTGAAAATTGTGTACACATAAAGTGTACCAAGTAGGTATAAAATGACCGTCCGTCAATGTGGGTTACGTCCAGCCGAGCTGGAGCTATGTCAGGTGTGAGTGTACATGTACCTGTGTAGGCTGTATACTGTACTTACTTGGATATGGAAAAATGTTGTTGCCCTGTTGCGTCATGTGGAAGATGGGGTGGCCTTATAATCATGCCAAAAGTGATACATGTTCTATATACAAATTATAAGTGAGGTGGTACATGGCACTCAGCTTTGTGGTTATTGTGGTCCCCTGTGAAAATGGATGCCATTATCTTTGTAATGTATAAAGAAAGCAGTGATATTGTGGCATAGATATTACTGCAAAAAAAACTAAATATAACAATTTTTAGACCTGTACCTAGTTTCTGAGGCCTGAAAGCATACCTGGCGTGCACACAACGTTTGGCGTGTGAGATTTCAAGTGTTCTTGATCTCCAAACACTCCACCTTCAGTTTTAAACTTTGAGAGCTTGGAGATAACAGTGACATACAAAGTTCTCTTCGAGGTGTCTGTGAAGGTTAGAATCCTATGGTATTTGAGACCGTGTAGTCTGGTAGCCAGTGACCAATATTTCAGGGGAATATGCTACCGCCATCTTCAGGGTAGAATCCGTTCCTCCAGATGGATCATCAGTGGACTGCTTCAGTATAAGTGACTGAAGTTTGCATATGGACTGCTTATGCTTTAAACTGCTGACGAGGTTCCAAAGGAAGTGTGAGATGCTGTTTTAGTTAAAATACATCTCCTCATGGAAAGGCATTCATGCTTGAAACATGCAGAAATAACAGAAAGGGCAGGTTTGGAGTTTTATTTGCATATTTTGTGCAAGTGTCTGTCATTCTTCATATTTTTTATAACAGACTGTAAAGGAAGGCATGATTGCTCTGGTTTTAGACCACAAGTTTAGAGCAGTGTCAGTAACTGAGCATGAAGTATCAGTCAAAATGAGAACTGTAACTTTGCAGA
>BLKM01012201.1:95128-145909 GCA_013340265.1 Coptotermes formosanus | reverse complement strand
AGACAGGCTTACATGCAGGCACATGCACAGCAAGGGAGGGACAGGTAGGCAGACAGGCAGGTAGGTAGGCAGGAAAGTGTAGGGTGGCAGGGACAGGCAGAAGAAAGAGGCTGGCCAGCTGAGGCAGGTAGGCAAGCAGGTGGTAGGCAGGCAGAAATAGTGGGCACAGGCACAAAGCAGCAAGACAGGCTGGCAGAGTCATTAAGGCAGGCAGGGGTGGAAGTAGGAGGGCAGAAAGAAGCAGACAGTAGAGGCAGACAGGCAGGCAGGCATGCAGTTAAGCACAGGCAGGCAGGCAGGCAGGCGTACAGGCATGCAAAAGCAGGCTGGCAGAGAAGAAGGCACAAATGCATGCAGGCAAAAACAAGCAAAGAAGCAGAGCCTGGCCAGCAGACGGACAGGCTGGCAGCAAAGCATGGGCAGGTAAAAGCAGCCAGAGACAGAAGCAGGCAGGCAGAGGCACTTGTGTAAAATTCTGCAAGTAAAACCAAGGCACATGTAGGGAGACAGGCATGCTGCCATGCAGACAACTAGGCATGAAGGCAGACGCAGGTAAAGGCAGGCAATGGCAGGCTTGGACGCTGGCAGGTAAGCAGGGTAGAAGAGCATAGGGACAGCCATGCACATGATGCAGGCAGTTTGGCAAGCAAGTGCCTGGGAGGAAGCATAAAATACTAGTTGAGCACTGGTTAATGTTAGTGATATGTAAACATGATACTGGTTTTGATTGTGCTTCCTGTAGTATAGATTGGTAGTGAAAGGTTTTATGGTAGTGCCTGAGAGGAAATACACAGGGCATAGGAAATAGTGAACACGAATAGAGCACAGTGTACTGGTAGTGCCTAGAAAGAAACACAGATGGCATAGTAAATAGTGAGCAGAAATAGACTGCAGTGTACTGGTAGTGATAGTGAGCAGAAATACACTGTGGGGTAATGGTAGTGCCTGGGAGCAGACACACGGGACATAAGAAATAGTGAACACAAATAGACCACAGGGTAATGATAGTGCCTGGGAGCAGACACACGGGACATAGGAAATAGTGAACACAAATAGACCACAGGGTAATGGTAGTGCCTGGGAGCAGACACATGGGACATAGGAAATAGTGAACACAAATAGACCACAGGGTAATGGTAGTGCCTGGGAGCAGACACACGGGACATAGGAAATAGTGAACACAAATCAACCACAGGGTAATGGTAGTGCCTGGGAGCAGACACACGGGGCACAGGAAGTCGTGAACACGAATAGAACACAGTGTACTGGTAGTGCCTAGAAAGAAACACAGATGGCGTAGTAAATAGTGAGCAGATATAGACCGCAGTGTACTGGTAGTGCGTAGGAAGAAACACAGAGGGCATAGTAAATAGTGAGCAGAAATAGACCGCAGTGTACTGGTAGTGCCTAGCAAGAAACACAGGAAATAGTGAACACAAATAGACCACAGGGTAATGGTAGTGCCTGGGAGCAGACACACGGGGCATAGGAAATCGTGAACACGAATAGAGCACAGTGTACTGGTAGTGCCTAGGAAGAAACACAGAGGGCATAGTAAATAGTGAGCAGAAATAGACCGCAGTGTACTGGTAGTGCCTGGGAGGAAACTCATGGGGCATAGAAAATAGTCAGCAGAAACATGGGGGACCGGGAGGGGGGGGATGAGAGAGGCAGGCACACAACCAGAGAGAGCTTGTCAGGCCAAGAGAACCTGGCAGCTTGGTATGCAATGAGACATCCTTAGTCAGACTGGAAAACAGGCTGCAAGGCAGACACACTCAGAGGCAGGAACCCACGCAGAAGCTGGCTGGCAGAAACAGGGATGCAGGCTTGGGGGCCGGGGGGCAGGCAGGCAAAACCAGAAGCAAAGATGTGTATGAGGCGAAACATGTTGGAGATAAAGTGATATAAAGTAGGAGGGTGTATGTACCCTAGTTGTGTATTTAGTGTGAGTTTAATTTGTGTTTTTGAAAGTACTGTTGTTTCTGTGCACATTTCGGGGCAACTTGCTGCTAACCATCATTAGGAACTCCCTCTGCTGGATGTACAAGTCATTTCCTCTCAAGGATAGGATGTGATTTGTACCTCTAGCATAGGGAGTTCATGATAATGTTGAGCAGCAAGTCATGGCTATTAGCAACCTGCTGCTAGCCACCACCAGGAGCTCCCTACGCTGGAGGTACAAGTCGCATCCTCTGCTCAAGAGGATATGACTTGTACCTCCAACACAGGGGGTCCTGGTGATGGTTAGCAGCAAGTCACTGCTATTAGTGGGTGTATAAATTACAAATTTCAGAAATGCTCTTGCATTTGGGGAGAACACTCAGTGAAGCATGTATAAAGGCTTCGCGTTGGGGAGGATATGGCTGGGTGCCGCGAAATTTTTAACGTTTCGAGATAGTGCGCAACAGAAAGTCCAAATCTTAACAAAAATACTACAATAGTACTTTCTTTATTGTTTACTTATTTACACACTTTAATTGTAACACACATGCACCCTCATGTGTTTCTTCATTTCTCTTCCCATCCTATGCCACAAGCAATACTTTCCTTTTGTATACCTTTCCACTTAGCTCAAACACACCATTTCAAAAATTATAGTTTTTGAAACAGTGTGTTTGAGTTGAGTGGCACAATGGCAAGTAGTGATCACTTTCCATTGTGCCATTTCACTCACACACACCATTTTGAAACAGTGTGTGTTTGAGTTGAGTGGGACAATGGAAAATACTTCACCAACACATTGGGGATAACACTTTCCATTTTGTCTTGGTGTAAGTCATCTTCACTTGGCCCCACATGGTTCAGCATGCTTCACCTGTAACATACATAAGATGTGTATAGAATGTGTACTAATAGAGATGTTTGTTGTTGCAGGAGAACAGGGTGGTGATTGGATGGAAAGGAGAAATGAAGATTTGCAATTTACACCCCAACTAATAGCAGTGACTTGCTGCAAACCATCACCATGAACTCCCTATGCTGGACGTACAAGTCATATCCTCTCCTTGAGAGGATAGGACTTCCAGCATAGAGAGCTCCTGATGATGGTTAGCAGCAAGTTGCCCTGAAATACACACACAAACAACAGTATATTTAAAAACACAACTGTTTATTAAAATCCAACTAAATATACAATTATGATACATACATCCTCCTGTCTTCCTATGTGTTACTTCTTGTCTTTGCTTGCATGCATTCCTGCCTGTCTACCACTCCCCACCAGCCTTCTTCTCCTGCCTCTGTCTGCCGCCTCGTTTCTGCCCTCTTACTACCATCCCTGCCTGTTCATGCCTCCTTCCACATTCCTCCCACCTGCCTCTATGCCTTCCTACCTGCATCTTCCTCCCTCACTACCTACGGGTCTCTGCTTTTCTGCCCACATGTATGTCTGCTTGCAAAGCCCCTGCATCCTTCAGCCTGCATGACTCAACCAACTTGCATCTGCCTGCTATCCTGTCACCCTGCAGCTGCTTTCCTCTCTCTGCCTCCCTTCCTGTGCTATTCTGCCTCTCCCTGCTTGCTTTCTTGCCTTCTCCCTGCTTTCAGAGCCTCTGCATGCCTGAACCTACCTGTGTCTGCCTGCCTCCTCCTATTACTTCCCACTACCTATGAGCCTGCTTGCTTCTCTGCATTCCTGCATGCATATCTTTTTACCTTATTCCCTCCCTGCTCATCTGCCTACCTGCCTACTTCTGCCTGCCTCTTCCAACTTGCCTCTGCCTTCTGCCTGCCTACCTCTGCATCCTCCTGCTTCCCTGCCTGCAAGTTTCAGCCCACCTGTCTCTGCTTTTTGACTCTTGCCTGCCTGCCTCCCTCTTCGGCCCTGCCATGGCCAGCCACTGCCTTTGTCCTGCCCATATGCCAGGGTCAGTAATTGCTTGAATACCTGACCTCCTGCCTACCTCTATGTGCCTGCTTCGGCTTACCCATTCCCCTCAGTCTGCCTGCCTGTCTCCCAGCCCTTCAGTTCCTACCTTTGCTTCCATGCCTCTGTATGCATCCCTGCCTCAGCCTGCCTCTGGCCCAGCCTTCCTGTACGCCTCTCCTGCCTGCCCCTCAATCTGTCTACCACTGCCTCTGCATACCTGCATGCCTTCCGGCTCCCTGCCACTTGTCTGACCCTTCCTACCTACCTCCCTGCCCCTGTCCATCTAACGGCATGACTCCGTCTGGCTAGAATGATTCTGCCTAAATCTACCCACACTGGCATCCTCGAATGCCTGCCATTTTCTGCCTCTACATGCCCGTTCTCTTATAGATGTATCCCTGATGATGGCTTGCTATGGTTCAAAACATATCAGAGATGCTGTGATATATAATTGCAATGTGTATGTATACTAATTAAGTGAACTTATGTGGATTTTAATAAACAGTCAAAAATACGCTATCAATGCATAACAGTACAACAACAAACTCCGTCTTAAATTCCATTTCTTACGCAATTAAAACAAAGAATCCTTCCCCTAGGCACTATCATTACCCTGCAGTCTATTTGTGTTCGTATTCACTGTGCCCTCTGTGTTCCTTCTGAGGCACTACCAGCACACCGCAGTCTTTGTGTTCATGATTTCTTAAGCCCTCAGGTTCTTCCCAGGCACTACCAATGGACTGCACTCTATTTCTTCAGTACTTACTGTGCCCTCTGTGTTCTTTCCCAGGCACTACCAGTACAATGCAGTCTACTTGTGTTCAGTTTTCACTGAGCCCTCTGTGTTGCTTCCCAGGCACTACCAGTACACTGCAGTCTAATTGTGTTCAGTACTCACTGTGCCTTCCATGTTTCTTCCCAGGCACTACCAGTATACTGCAGTCTACTTGTGTTCATGATTTCTTAACCACTCTGTGTTTCCTCCGACGCACTACTACGCTGCAGTCTATTTGTGTTTAGTATTTATGGTGCCCTGTGTGTTCCTTCCCAGGCACTGCCATTACGCTGCAGTCTACTTGTATTCAGTATTTACCGTGCCGTGTTCCTTCCCAGGCACTGCCACTACACTGCAATCTACCTGTGTTCAGTATTTACTGTGCCCTCTGTGTTCCTTCCCAGGCACTGCCACTACACTGCAATCTACTTGTGTTCGGTATTTACTGTGCCCTCTGTGTTCTTTCCCAGGCACTGCCACTACACTGCAATCTACTTGTGCTCAGTATTTACTGTGCCCTCTGTGTTCTTTCCCAGGCACTGCCACTACACTGCAATCTACTTGTGTTCGGTATTTACTGTGCCCTCTGTGTTCCTTCCCAGGCACTGCCACTACACTGCAATCTACTTGTGCTCAGTATTTACTGTGCCCTCTGTGTTCTTTCCCAGGCACTGCCACTACACTGCAATCTACTTGTGTTCAGTATTTACTGTGCCCTCTGTGTTCCTTCCCAGGCACTACCGCTACACTGCACTCTACTTGTGTTCAGTATTTACCATGCGTTCTGTGTTCCTTCCTATGCACTGCCACTACACTGCAATCTACTTGTGTTCAGTATTTACTGTGCCCTCTGTGTCCCTTCCCAGGCACTCGCAGGACACTGCTGTCTACGTGTGTTCAGTATTTAAAGCGCCCTCTGTGTCCCTTCCCAGACACTAGCAGGAAACTGCAGGCTACATGTGTTCAGTATTTAACGCATCCCCTGTGTCCCTTCCCAGGCACTAGCAGGACACTACAGTCTACGTGTGTTCAGTATTTAACGCACCCTCTGTGTCCCTTCCCAGACACTAGCAGGAAACTGCAGGCTACATGTGTTCAGTATTTAACGCATCCCCTGTGTCCCTTCCCAGGCACTAGCAGGACACTACAGTCTACGTGTGTTCAGTATTTAATGCGCCCTCTGTGTCCCTTCCCAGGCACTAGCAGGACACTGCAGTCTACTTGTGTTCAGTATTTAACGTGCCCTCTGTGTTCTTTCCCAGGCACTGCCACTACACTGCAGTCTATTTGTGTTCAGTATTTACCATGCTCTCTGTGTTCCCTCGCAGGCACTACCACTTCACTGCACTGTAATTGTGTTCCGTATTTATCGTGCTTGCTGTGCTCCTTTCCAGGCACTACCACTACACTGCAATCTACTTGTGTTCAGTATTTCCTGCGCCCTCTGTGTTCCTTTGTAGGCACTGCCACTACACTGCAGTCTATTTGTGTTCAGTATTTACTGTGCCCTCTGTGTTCCTTCCCAGGCACTATCACTACCATGTAGTCTATTTCTGCTCACTATTTACTATGCCCATAACCTATATTCTACTTCCTTGATGCTCTGCTATTCTTTAGCCAGTGTTCCTGTTTTTCACATTCACTTCACATGATTCAACCCCTATATAAAAACTTTTACTATAACAGATGTTATTGCTCTTACGAATGTATACATATACACAACACGCAACTTTAGTGATACAACTGAAACCTTCAGTGTTATTGTGTTCATTGTGTCAATCCAAAGGGTACTTGTAATGCCTGGACAATAACATGAGCTATGAGTATACAATTGTGTGTTGTATTTGAGGCAAGTTAAGAAGCAGTAGCATTAAAAGTTATATGTGACTGATGAAGACTCACCGTGTGCTGTCCTTGGTGCTGGGAGAATGGAACTCTGCTGGCCACTTGTTATGATGCACTGCTCCCCACAATCTGCAAACAGAAAATAAATATCATCACTTTCAAAGATCCTGGTGGTTGAAACAGATGTGTTTGCACTTCATATTGCACTATATTGTAAAAAAGAAGGGTGATAGTAAAAAATCAGAAAATAAGAACAGAAACATTATGAAATTTTAAGGTGATTTATTCTGATTGTATTTATCAAATATGTATATCATAATAATACAGTCACATACAACATCACGATACAATCCATCACGCGACAAGATTCGGCTTATTCCCAGCCATCATTAGGCCTTCTCTCTTCACGAACTATAAATAAAAACTTTTTGACTGCAACTAGGCATCTGTACAAAAAATCGTCATAAAATATTAATAAAACAACAGATATTAAAACATAAAATTGGTAGGATTGGTACAAGTGTATGAAATTTAATATGTCACGTCTTGAAGGGGGCAAAAAAATTTTTTTCCAGTGGTGCACATCCAGGTCGTAATCTATGATGCACAAGACTATTTCTTAAATGCAAAGTACTGATTACTTTTTAAAAATTGATGAATATTAAGGCTTCCAATACTGATGTATTCTGAGCAATTTCCAGTAAAAATTTGCCCTTGCATTGACGGTTTTTACCACAATATCTGTGAATTAAAAAAGGCTAATTAAACTTTATGATGTTTCACAAAAAAAATTTTTTAGCCACTACATGTAGTAGCATTTTACCAGCTTACTCTGTGTGCAATAGCAGAAAAAACACCTAATTTTTACATGCCTGGTGCTGCAGAAAGTCAATGTTATCATGACATTGCATGTCAAAGCTCCTGTGTACTTTGTCAAGCACAGCTGCCTACTGTGATGTACACACATCTACATGAGAGGCAGATGGAAGGAAGAACTAGTCAAATGGCTTTCTCTTCTACCTGTGATCTCAAAAATTATATTTCAGTCACTGTATGCTTACTTATCATTTAGTTGGTTTCCCCTTACTGTTTCCACATAAATATAAAATTTTTTCTAGAGTACACATGTATGCCCTGTTTTTTAATAAAATGTGAAACTTCCATATCATTGATTTCTCCGAATGAGTGGCCACTGTCCAAAAGGGGTTGGGCAACTTTTTTCGAGCTACTATTATTGTTTTTAAATGAATGCAAGTGTATTGTACTTCATTAATATTTTATGACTATTTTTTGTAAAGGATGAGATCTCATGCCTTGATTACAGTCAAAAACCTTTTATTGATAGTTCTTGAAGAGACAAGGCCTGACAAAGGCTTGGAATAAGCTGAAACTTATCGCCTGATTGATTGTATCGTGGTGTTGTGCATGACTGTACAATTACAAAACACATATTACAGAATTTGTTTAACTATATTATTCTCTGGTGGGAGACTATAACATCTGTCACCATACTGTATTCAAACCACAAAGGTCCAAATGAGGCATTATGGCCTGACATTTACGAGGCGTGTTCAAAAAAAGACTGAACTTTTTAAATAGCGTGCCAACCAGCACAGAGGGCACGCTGTGGCTACTGAGCGCACCTAGTGGCAGGTTTTGACAACAAACTGCCATTTGCCCTGTTTCGCTATGAGCATTAGTCATCGAGCTACATCCGCTGAACTGAGCACATGCACAAGCTGTTCGTCGGATTAGTGACAAAGTCACAATGAAAGAGCTTGAAGAACGTGTATGTGTGAAATTTTGCTGCAAACTTGATAAAAATTTTACAGAGACATTTCAATTGCTTAACCAAGCATACAGGGAGGACTGTATGAGCCGAACGCAGTACTATGAGTGGTTTAAGCATTTTAAAGAAGGCAGAATGTTGGTCGGTGAAGATCCCAGGTCTGGACAACATTCCACATCAACAGATGACGACCATGTCGAGAGGGTTCGTGCTGTGATTCGTGGAAATTGTTGTTTAACTGTCCGAGAAGTTGCTGACGAAGTGGGCATCAGCATAGGATCTTGCCATCAAATTTTGACTGAAAAACTTCAGATGCATCGTGTCAGTGCAAAATTCGTGCCGCATTTGTTGACTGACGATCAGAAAGAGAACCGTGTTGATATCAGTCAGGAACTGCTTGCCAATGCAAGTAGTAATGAAAACTTCCTTAAGAACATCATAACAGGAGATGAGACATGGGTTTATGGCTATGATGTTGAAACCAAGATGCAATCATCGCAGTGGATGGGAAAAGGGTCTCCTCGACCAAAAAAAAGCACGGATGAATCGGTCAAAGATCAAGGTGATGTTGGCTGTGTTTTTTGATTGCAAAGGCATTGTCCATCATGAATTTGTACCACGTGGTCAGACGGTAAACAAACAGTTGTACCAGGACTTTTTAGTGCATTTGACGGATGCTGTGCGCAGGAAGAGGCCTGAATTGTGGGAAAACCAAACTTGGATGTTGCACCATGACAATGCGCTGGCTCACGCGTCGCTCCTCATCCGCAGTTATCTGGCAAAACATCAGATATCCATTGTGCCCCATCCACCCTATTCTCTGGACTTAGCCCCAGCAGGCTTTTTCCTGTTTCCCAAACTTAAAACCACTTTGAAAGGACGTCGTTTCCAAACCATAGAGGAGATTCAGGAAAATGCGACAAGAGAACTGCGCGCGATCACAGAAAGCGCGTTCCAGGAAGCATTCCAACAATGGAAGAAACGTTGGGAATGGTATATCGCCAGTAGAGGGGACTACTTTGAAGGGGACAGTGCTTAAAATGTTGTAAAATGAGCAATAAAGTCTTTATAGCAAAAGTTCGGTCTTTTTTTGAACACGCCTTGTATATTGTAGACTGATGACAATTTTATACTATATGACACTTCACTGATACAGTCACACTGTGAATCACACAGCTGAATCTTTTGGGGATCAAGACTCTCCACACATGGGAAAGACTGTAACAGAAGAGTTTCCACAGCATTTAGCTACAGCTAATAGTCATTCTACTGCCTGAGATAAAACTGTTTCTGTGCCGAATTCTGTTCCATGCCACAAAACATTCTTAAACATTCCACTGTGGTAATATATAAATTGTAAAGAAAGAAACTGTCATCATGCCAAAACTTTTTATTTTTTCAGAGATTTTGCGCATTTTATAACATGTTTTGGCCAACTTAGCCATCTTCATGGAATACAACTTTGTATGTAATAAGTGGGAGATAATTATCAACGTAAAGTACTGTAAAAAGGAAATGAGATCTCATTTTTCCCACATATTCCATACACAGTTGTATTATCTGAAGATGGCCAAGTTGGCTGAAACATATTGCAAAACACAATAAATCTCTGAAAAAATAAAATGTTTTGCTGTGATTGATAGTTTGTTTCTTTACACTTTACATATTCTTAACCTTGGCATAAGATAGAGGTGAGTAACAAGCACTGGTCATTTTATGCACCTCCTGAATAGAAGGCTGGGTAGACATCAGAATAACAATTATGTGCAAGCTAACAGAATTTTTGAACTCTGTTTACATCCGGCTGTTGCTAATGACCTGTGGAATGTCAAATGCAATTACTTACAAAGAAACTTCTGTAGCAAGTGTATTAGCCAGTGAGCATGCAAGATACAAGAAAAACCACCTGATTCTGAATTTCCATGCAATGTGTCACACAACTGGCAATTCTGTCACGCGATACACACCTCTGATGCAGGAACTCCTCATTAGTGGTTACACAGAGAGATGAAAGAAATAATCTGTGTACCCAGACAACAGCATCTAACATCCTTCAGTCAAACTGGAATGGATGGGGCAGTGGGTCCACTGGGCACTCCTGTCTTGGTCTTAAGATGATAAGCTCCTAATAAAAGATGCACACTGGGACTTCCTGGATGCGTCTCAGTCAGCGAAAACCACAAGACTCTAAAACATTTAGAATAGACAGTTTCACTAACGTGTCTCCATGACTGTAGGCAATAAAGCATTCATAATTCAATCTTTTCACACGTGGAGGTTGATGCAGCATGCCACCGCCCAAATTTTAAGTTCAGTTTTGTTCCAATGCCACAGTTAAAAGCATTTACAATGAAGTGCAAGTCTTACAAAGAGAATTACACAGTGTCCAATGATATTTGTATCTACTATGTATCTACAATCATGTGTGCTATGCATAGGGCTTGATATAAATCCAAAAACATCAGGTCAGCGACATTATGTGCAACTTCCATTTAATAAGCAGGGCTTTGAACAGTCACTAGCAGGTGCAGAAATGAACAACCATTACTGCTGCAAGCCAATTTCCTAACACCCTGCCCACAGGCTCACAGGTTTGTACTGACTAACAAAATGTCAACAACTCATGATCATCTAGTTTGTATGTATGTGTCTGTAGTGTCCAAATTAATGACAAAGCTGATGACACACTGAGTTTCAATTTCCTAAAAACACGCAACCCAACTACTCACATAACACACACCTTGACTGTACGCTCCTTCCATTATAGATAACGTGCATGGTGCAGGTGAGCTTCGTGCATCTCGTCAGATCTGACAGTCTAATGAAGATGACAGTCTTCTGGTGTGTGACACCATGTAGTCTGGCAGAGAAGCATCAGTGTTCCTGCCACCATCAGGGTGGAAGAAGAAGGCAGCACGCTGCTATGCAATGATACCTCTCTCTAGCGCCAATGACCTGGGCCTAAGGAAGTACAAATAAGTGGGTCCAGTGGTTCAGAAAGGGGCCAAAGCCCTGACAGTGTTGTGTATGTTTTTGTAGTTCTCGCTAGTTATCATTATTTAATGCCCGTACAAATTAACACTTTCAGACCAAGTCCAAGTAACTCTAGAACTGAGCGTCAGTCTTTCCGATTTAGTGTCAATGAATTACAGCCAGCCCACCCCTAATTGGGGGATCTGAAAAAATTTGTCCACTGGGGCCTGAACCTGTTCTTGGTGGTCCTGCTACTCTCTCCCAGACTACATTGCATTCCATTCAACAAGATAATGATCATCATCCATCTTTCTTCCCGACCTCAGACCCAGTGGGCTCCCAGAAGAGGATGTGCAGAAGCCACAACCGCAGTCTGACCCGTCATCACTTGCAATGGCGTCTTGTCACTGTCGCCTGTAAAAATAACATACACTATTATCAATTCTTAATGGCAGTCGTTAAAATTACAGTGACGTGAACACAACTAAGTCACTCGAAAGATGGTGACAGCATGTTCCTCTCAAATGGCAGCCATGCAGTGTAAAAACCAGAATGTAACAATCGTGAACAACCTGCTAACATCAAACACTATTTGTAAATAAGGCTATCCATTTGCTGAATGAAGTATCAAGCCATGAAGGTACAAGGGGGACAAGCAGCATAGGGCTCCACATATTGTTAATATTTCCACCAGGCACAAGAGGGTGCCTTCACACCCCTGCCACTTTACCCCACGTACTGACTGAACAGCAAATTCGGTAAGCCTCAGAGCCTGTCTGGACGCTCGTACCTAGCTACTGCTGTTGCCAATAATCTATGGAATGTGAAATGCAAAATTCAAGAAAAACCACCTGATTCTGAACTTTGAAGCAATGTGTCATACAACTGGCAAGTCTGTCACACGATACACACCCATGAAACAGAGACTCCTCATCAGTGGTTACAGAGATGAGGTCAATGATCTGTGCACCCATCTAACATCCTTCAGTCAGATTGCACTGGATGGGGCAGCGGGTCCACCGGGCACTCTGGCCTTGTTCTTAAGATAAGCTCCTCAAGATAGGTGCAGTCTGGGACATCCTGGATACTCCTCAGTCAGCCCAATCCACAAGATTCTAAAACATTTAGAACAGACATAGTTTCACTGATGTGTCTCCACGACTGTAGGCAATAGAGCATGCATATTTCACATTCATAATTCAATCTTTTCAACCCTTGAGGTGGATGCAGCATGCCACCCCCAAAATGTCTATTCAGTTTTGTCCCAATGCCATGCTTAAAAGCTTTTACAATGAAGTAAAAGTCTTACAACAAAATTACACAATCTGCAATCACATTTGGACCCACTGTGTGTGTGTATCAACAGTCACTACCAGGACAGGCAAAGAACAACCACTACTGCTGCAAGCCAACTTACCCCCCACCCAAAAGCTCACAGGATAGTACTGGCTACTGAAGTGGCAACAAATCATGATTGCCTTGTTTGTAACTGTATTTCTAAAGTGTCCAAATTAATGACGAAGCTGATGATACACTGAGTTTCAGTTTCCTAGCATCACACATCCCAACTCCTGACATGACACACACCTTGACTGAACGGTCCATCCATTATAGATGACATGCATGATGGAGATGAACTCCCTACATCTTGTGAGATCTGACAATATAATGTCGATCACAGCCTTCTGGTGTGTGACACAATGTAGTCTGGCAGAGGTATCAGTGTTCCAGAGGCATTTTCTGCCACCATCAAGGTACAAGATGAAGGCAGCAGGCTCCTACATAACAATACCTCTCTGCCAGACCACACAATGTCACATTACACAAGATAATCATCTTTATATTTCTTCCCGACTCCAATCCCAGTGGGCTCCCAGAAGAGGATGTGCGGAGGCCACAAACACAGTTTGTTCTTTGTCATCATTTGGAACGGCATCCTGTCACTGCTGCCTGTAAAAATACTGTATATTATTTTCAGCGCTTAATGGCAGTTGTTGTTAAAATGGTCATCTGAACAAAACTAGGTCACTCTGAAGATGGTGACTGTGTGTTCCCCTCAAATGGCAGCTATGCTGCATACAAACCAGATGACTACAATCATCTGAACAACCTACACTATTTGTAAATAAGATTATCCCTATACCGAATGAAGCATCAAGCCATGAATGTACAAGGGGGAGCCACAGGATAGGGCACAACATGTTCTTAATATTGGCACCAGAAACAAGTGGGTGCCTTCATGCCCCTGCTGCTTTACTTCATGTACTGACTGAATAGGAAAGTGACTGAGCCTCAGAGCCTGTCTGGATGCTCTTCTATAGGTACTACTACTCCCAATAATCTATGGAATGTAAAATGCAAAACTGAAGAAAAACCAGTCGATTCTGAATTTCCAAGCAACATATCACACAACTGGCAACTCTGTCACACAATACGCACCTCTGATACAGACTCCTCATTTGTGGTTACACAGAGAGACCAGGGCAATGATCCATGTACCCACGCAACAGCACCTAATATCCGTCAATCAGACTGCACTGGATGGGGCAGTGTGTCCACTGGGTACTTGTCCTGGTTTTAAGATGGTAAGTTCCAGAAGATAGGTGTACACTGGGATTTCCTGGATACTCCTCTGAGTCAGTCGCCCAAAACCACAAGATTCTGAAACATTTAAAATAGACATTCTCTGATGTGTCTCTGTAACTGTAGGCAATATAGCATACATATTTGGCATTCATAATTCAATCTTTTCAATCCTGGAGGAGGACACAGCCTGCCACCCCACAAAAATGTCAGTTCAATTTTGTTCCAATGCCATGCTTAAAAGCATTTACAATAAAGTACAAGTCTTACAAAAAAATTACAAACTCTCCATCATCACTGCAAGCCAACTCCTCCCCCTTCCCCTAACCAAAGCTCACCGCATAGTACTGGTTACTGAGATGGCACCAACTCATTATCACCTTGTTTGTAAGTGTATTTCTGTAGTGCCTAAATTAATGACAAGGCTGATGATGCATTGAGATTCACTTTCCTAACAACACACATCCTGACTTTTTACATGACACACACCTTAATTTGGTGGTCCATCTGTTACACACGAAGAGCACATGAACGTGGACTTCCTGCATCCTGTGAGATCTGGCAATCTAATGAAGATCACAGCCTTCTGGTGTGTGACACCGTGTAGTCTGGCAGAAAGGTATCAGTGTTCCAGAGACAGTTCCTGCCACCATCACAGTAGAAGATAAAAGCAGCAAGCTCCTATCTAACAATAACTCTCTGCCAGACTACACAATATTACATTCTGTAGGATAATCATCTCTCCGCATCTTTCTTCCTGACACCAATTGCAGTGGGCTCCCAGAAGACACTGTGCTGGGCAATGATTGCAGTCTCATTCTTCGTCACTTATAATGGTATCCCGTCACAGCTGCCTGCAAATAGAAAGTGTATTACTTTCAGGCCTTAATAGTAGTTGTTAAAATGATGGTCACGTGAACTATAAGTCACAATGAAGTTTGCGCCTGTATGTTCCTCCCAAACATCAGAATAAACCACGCCCACCACTTGTGTAAAAACCAAAAGATGACCATTAGTTGAACAACTCACCAACGTGAAGCACTGCTTGTATAATAAGCCATTATGTTTAAAAAGCCACGTGAATCAGACGCTTATACAAACCACGACCAGCAAAGAGAAACTGAAACTCCAAGCTATCTTCTGTTATCAGTGTTTTCCTGCCTGCCCTCCTAGCAACATCTTATTTGCCACTTGTTACACTGATATCTCTAAGTGGTTTTGAACATGTGAATCCAACCACCAGAAATGGTTTTTATTCCGCTGCCAGCATGAAAATGGGTCCTGCTGCGACAACTTCCAGGTTCCCTCAAATATCTTTTATAACCTTCACGCAGTGACTTTTTTTCTTACGACCTGCTGATACTTAAACGTCTTATTTGAACACAATTTTCAAACACGCAATCCGTTAACGTCACTCATACTGCAAGAAAGTCAACATATTAAGCTTTAGGCTATTCCATGGCTTAAAACATGCCTAGCCTACCTTGCAACCACACGATGCTTACAACCACCCCGTCAAGATGGCGATCGATTGCAATCCTGTTGGTCACATAGCGTTTAGTACAGCTCTTGGTTAACCCGTAGTGGAAACTATACGACCTGAGGTGGAAACCATAGGTTAGAGGTAGAGAAAGGATCGTCCCACAAATTATGAAACAGGCTCATTGGCGTTAATAAGGCTGAAATTTCACCAAAGCGGCATGGATCATATATGAAACACCGATAATCAGCTGTCCACATAACATAACCCTGACCAGAGTATGCAACATCTTATAGATCGGAACTTCCTGGAAATATTAAATTACAGCGCCAACAGCGAAATAGTATCCTTATTTGTGTGGCGTAGTTCAGTTCCCCTAGAAGTAACTTGTGGAGCTATGAAGCATTACAGCGGTAAAGCAAACACGTCACCATCATTCAAGTTCAGAGCTCGTCATACAAGCAGCCGTCTTTTCCAACCACTCGGACCGTAATCACTACCAAAAAAACGCCCTGCGCATGTGTTACGTGCAGTGCAAGTTAGGTAGAAATCGGTCGTTAATGAAGGGCAACTTACTCATCAGGACGAAACAGTTTTTCGCTCTTATCTCCCCTCGCATTGCAGTGGCGTGACTGAAATAAGCCACAAGGCACTCCCTGCGCATGCGCTACTAGGAGTGAAAGTTAGGTTGTCGTCTGTCAGTAATGAGGGGCACTTTACTCTTGAGGCCGAAAAAGTTTTTCGTCCGTAACTCCCCTCGCAATGCACTGGGGTGACAAAAATATTCCACATGACACTCCCTACGCATGCGTTACGTGCAGTACAAGGTAGGTTGAAATCGGTCACTAATGACGGACATTTTACTCTTGAGTCCGAAGCGGTTTCTTGTCCCTATTTCCCCTACAATGGCAGTGGGGTGACTGAAATATTCCACATGCCACATCCTGCACATGCGTCACGTGCAGTGCCAGGTAGGTTGAAATCAATCATTAATGAAGGGCACTTTAGTCTTGAGGACGAAACACTTTCTCGTCCGTGTATCCCTTCGCATTGCAGTGAGTTGACTGAAATATGCCACATGGCACTCCCTGCGTATGCGCTAAAATGAGTGCAAGTGAGGTTGAAAGCGGTCAGTAATGAAAGGCACCTTACCCTTGCGGCCGAAAGAGTTATTCGCCCTATCTCCCCTCGCATTGCAGTGGGGTGACTAAAATATACCACATGGCACTCACTGCGCGTGCGTCACTTGCAGTGCAAGTTAGGTTGAAATGGGTCAGTAATGAAGGGATCTTTGCTGTAGAGGCCGAATGAGTTTTTCGTCCGTGTCTCCCTTTGCATTACAGTGGGATGACTGAAATATGCCACATGGCAATCCCTGCGCATGCGCTACAAGCAGTACAAGTTAGGTTGAAATCGGTCAGTAATGAAGGGCAATTTACTCTTGAGGTCGAAACAGTTTTACGTCCGTATCTCCCCTCGCATTGCAGTGGGGTGAACGAAATATGCAACATGGTATTCTCTGCGCATGCGTTACGTGGAGTGCCAGTTAGGTTGAAATCGATCGTTAATGAAGGGCACTTTACTCTTGAGGCCGAAAGAGTTTTGCGACCGTCTTCCACTGCATTACAGTGGGGTGACTGCAATAGGCCACGTGGTACTTCCTGCGAATGTGCTACAAGCAATGCAAGTTAGATTGAAGTCGGTCGGTAATGAAGGGCACTTTACTCTTGAAGCCAAAGAGTTTTGCGACCGTGTCTTCCACCGCATTACAGTGGGGTGACTGAAATAGGCCACGTGGTACTTCCTGCGAATGTGCTACAAGCAATGCAAGTTAGGTTGAAGTCGGTCGGTAATGAAGGGCAATTAACTCTTGTGGCCGAAACACATTCTCGTCCGTATCTACCCTAGCATTGGAGAGGGGTAACTGAAATATACCACATGGCACTCCCTGCGCATGCGTTACGCCCAGTGCAAGTTAGGTCGAAATCGGTCAGTAATGAAGGGCAATTTACTCTCGAGGCCGAAAATTTTTACGTCCCTATCTCCCATCGCATTGCAGTGGGGTGACTGAAATATGCCACGTGGTATTCTCTGCGCATGCGTTACATGCAGTGCAATTTAGGTTGAAATCGGTCAGTAATGAAGGGCACTTTACTCTTTAGGTCGAAACAATTTTTCGTCCGTATTTCCCTCTCCTTGCAGTTGGGTGACTCAAATATGCCACATGTCTCACCCTGTGGATTCGTTACGTGCAGTGCAAGGTAGGTCGAAATCGGTTAGTAATGAAGGGTCCTTTAATCAGGAGGCTCAAATATTTTTTCGTCCGTGTCTCCCATCGCATTGCAGTGGGGGGAGTGAAGTATGCCACACAGCACTCCTTGCGCATTCGCTACAAGCAGTGCAAGTTAGGTTGAAGCCGGTCAATAATGAAGGGCACTTTAATCTTGAGGCCGAAACAGTTTTTCGTCCGTATCTCCACTCGCATTGCAGTGGGGTGAGTGAAATACACCACAGGGCACTCCATGCGGATGCGTTAAGTGCTGTGCAAGTAAGAATCAAATCCGTCAGTAATGAAGGGCAGTTTACTCTTGAGGCCGAAACAGTTTTTCGTCCTATCTCCCCTCGAGTTGCAGTGGCGTGACTGAAATATGCCACACGACACTCCATGCGCATGCGTTACAAGCAGTGCAATGTAGGTTGCAGTCGGTGAATAATAAAGGGCTCCTTACTCTTCAGACCGTAACAGTTTATTTTCCCTATCTCCCTTCGCATTGCAGAGGGGTGAATGAAATATGCCACATAGAACTCACAGCGCATGCGTTACGTGCGGTACACGTTAGATTGAAATCGCTCAGTAGTGAAGGGCACTTTACTCTTGAGTACGAAGCAGTTTTTCGTCTGTCTCCCCTCCCATTGCAGTGGCGTGACTGAAATATTCCACACGGCACTTCCGGCGCATGCGTTACGTGCAGTGAAATTAGATTAAAATCGGTCCCTAATGAAGGGAACTTTACTCTGCAAGGCAAGTGCTAGGAGTGACGTTCGAGTAACAGCAGTCCAGTGGAAGGTGAGATAGAGACAAAAAATCTACTTTGCCTCCACGTAAAGAGTCCCTCGTAACCGACGAATTCCGACCTTAACTTGCCATGTTTGTTGTGCATGCGCAGGAATTGCTAGGTGTCACACTTGAATTACATTAGTCCAATGGAAGACGAGACAGGGACGGAGAACTATTTCGGCTTGGAAGTCAAGTGCCTTCTTTACCGGCCGATTTCGACCAAACTTGTACTGGTTACAGGGCATGCGAGATGAGTGCTACGTTGACGTTTGAGTTACATCAGTCCAATGGACGGCGAGATAGGGACAAAAAAATACTTCGCCTCCAGGTAGAGTGGCCTTCGTTAGCGATAGATGTCGGCCAAACCTGCAACGTTTCTAGCGCACGCGCGGTGAGTGCTACGTGTGACGTGTGAATTGCATCGGTCCAATGGAAGGCGAGATGGGGACGAAAAATTACTTCGGCTTCCAAGTAAAGTAACCTACGTTACCAACCGATTTTGACCAAACTTGGATTGTTAGTAACGCATGCGAGGTGAGTCACAGGTGGAACGTTTGAGTCACATCAGTCCTATCGAAAGGGAGATAGGGGCTAAAAACTACTTTGGGCACCAAGTAGAATGGCATTCCTTATCGTACGATTTCGACCAACCTTGCACTGTTTGTAGCGCATGCGCGGCGAGTTCTAGGTGTGAGGCTTCAGTTACATCAGTCCAATGGAAGGCGAGATAGGGACGAATAACTACTTCGGCCTCAAAGTAAAGTGCCCTTGATTACCGCCCGGTTTCGGCCATAATTGCACTCCTTGTTGCCAAGGCGCGGTGACTGCTAAGTGTGACGTTTGAGTTACATCAGTCCAGTGGCAGGCAGAGATCAGGACAAAAAACTACTTGGGCCTCCAAGTAAAGTGCCCTTCGTTACCGACAAATTTCGACCAAACTTGCACGCGCCGTGAGTGCTACGTGTGACGTTTGAGTTACAGTCAAATGGAAGGCGAAATAGGGACGAAAAACTACTTGGGCCTCCAAGTAAGGTGACCTTCGTTACCGACCGATTTCGACAAAACTTGCACTGTTTGTAGCGCATACGTGGTGAGTGCTAGGTAGGGTGTTTCAGTTACATCGCTGCAATGCGAGGCGAGAGAGAGACGAAAGGCCACTTTGTTGTCCAGGTAAAGTACCCTTAATTACTGACCGATTTCAACCAAACTTGCACTGCTTGTAGTGCATGTGCAGTGAGTGCTAGGTATGATGTTAAAGTTCCATTGCTAGAATGCAATGCCAGATAGAGACGAAGGGTACTTGGCCTCAAAGCAAAGTGCCCTTAATTGCTGACCGATTTTGACCAAACTTACATTGTTTGTACTGCATGTGCAGTGAACCCTTGGCGTAAGGTTTGAGACACGTCACTGCAATGGAAGGTGAGATAGGAACGAAAAAGTATGTCGTCCTCCAAGTTAAATGTCCTTCATTACTAACCCATTTCGACCAAACTTGCACTGTTTGTAGCACATGCATGCTGAGTGCCAGGTGTGACGTGCGAGTTCCATCAGTCATATGTAATTAATAATGTGCATTTGGTTGGTATAATAAATTGAATACATGGCCCATGTGGTTTCAATTAACTTCACTAAAGTTGCATATAACATACGTGAGGGTAAAAAGATTTATTCAGTTAATTTGTTACACAGAAATATTTTCTGTGACTAATGTCAAACTTAGGTACCTTGATTGAGATCTGATGGTCTGACAATGGCGCCTATGAAGATTACTGTCTTACGGGATGAGACAACATGCAATCTGGTACAAATTCAAAGACAGCTCACAGGAACATGTTGACACCATCTTAAAAGTAGGAATTTTAAGCCTATATTCTTTCCTTAAAAGATCCTCTATGAATATAATTTAAGGAGAGAGGTGTAAGAAAATACAGCATCTGTCACTTAACCTACTGTCACGTTTTATTGGCTGAAATAATTAGCACATGAATATCAAACCAGTTCACTGAGTGTCACGAGGTGTACACACCAAGAGCCATGTTTTGTGACACATCTGAGGCAATTATTTTCAAATTGTTACATTCTTTAATGTAATCTGAGTTCACATAATTCATAAAAGACCCATCCTCTATTCAAACCTTCTGGGAATCATTTATCTCCAAAAATGGTTGGGCACTCTGATGTGAAGATCAGTGTCCTGTGATTTTCGACTATTCATCCATGACTTTTAAGCTTAGTTTCCAACCCCACCTGAACACCCACTGTATAACAACTCTGCTCTGAATAACAGTTCGAGAGAAAACATCTGGTATTTCAAGTCCTTAACAAAATTTACAACCGAAATTGTATTTTAGGCCAATATGGACTAGGTCTACAACTGTTCAGGAAGGTACTCATAAATGCATTTGTAGTTATACTGCTGTTAATACAGAGTGTACTGAAAAACGGTTCACACAACAGTTGTAACAAAACTTACTAATAAACATTTTTGAGACATATATTCATCAGTCACAACATAATTTCGTTTAGGGATTCTTGTGTCTTTGAAGTTGAATACACCTGATGGCTTTGACCAGCATCATTACTGAAGTCTGATCATTTGCTCTAAGGAATTTTTCACTATTATCCCAAAGTTACTGCCCTTCTCTGGGAATGTCAATATCAATGACACATCTGGTCCATTCACGTACTAATGCATAAAGTTTACAGATTAATTTATTGTACAAAACTGTAATTTGCAGGTATTTTATTAATGTAATATAACTTGGTAAACCATTAGCATCCCTTTTTGGCTTCCTGTTTGATCTCATCTAGTGCTTTCTGTACAAGATACTGCAGCTGTGGAGGTAGACCATCATCTTGCCCTGATGCATAGGTCTGTGGTGTGGTAGTCTCCTCTGTTTGTGACCCTATAAATGTCATCATAATTTCTGCCTTAACAACTTCGGAACCTGAACTATTCACATGAGATATGACTTTCTCATGTTGGTATCAAGACCATGGTCCTCTGGGATATGGTGCTGTGTAGTCTGGTAGACAGGTATCAATGCTTCGGAGGAATCTTCTGCCCCCATCGTGAAGGTAAGCCAAGTGTGGGAACAAGACAGGAAATGTACATATAATGTAACACTGAAGTGTGTTTTGAATCTCTGAATCCTGGACTCTTTTCAAATGGTCATACCATTTAATCCACTGTGGTCACAGTTTGTTATTGTTCACAACTGTACACATATTATGGAATGCTATTACTATTATTAGGGTCTGTTCTTATATTTTTTTGCAGACTTTATTTATTTTGTTAAATTTATCAGTCATACGTAACCTCAAATATTCACCCTATCAAAATATACTGTAACTTCTGACTTAGAAACAATTGTCTTGTACACAGTTTGTATGTCTATTCATAATCTATCTACATACAAAATTTCATATTCCTAGATGTAATAAATGCTACATATTATAATTGCACAGTTTTGTTTTCCTTAATTATGCATCATGTACACTGCTTGAAGAAATAAGGCAGATTATCATCAATTACCATAAAGGGGAAGCATGACAACACTAGTAACCACACATTCATAAAGGTACATATGCTTTCATGTGAAGTGTCTGTTGTTTCTGTCCAGTTTCAACCAAACTTGAATTTTTCTCAACAGATTTTGGTAAAAACACCCAGCACAAAATTTCACAAAAATCTGTCAAGTAGGAGCCAAGTTGTTCCATGTAGATGTACAGACAGACAGACATGACAAAGTTGATAGTTGCTTTTTGCAGCTCTGCAGAAGTGCCTAAAAAGTGGATCAGATATATGAATGGAGGACTGGGATCTGGGCTGTGTGTGTGAACCAGTAGCACATGTTGGCACCAATAAGTAACACTAAGAGTTGCTGTACCTCTTTATTGTCAGTACTCCCTATTGGTATGCTTAAAGCATACCTGACCTATTTTTATCATACGCAGCTTACTCTTCTACCCTGATAATGGAGGGAGCAGGTTTCTCTGAAAAGTTGGTATGGTTCTATCAAACTGCATGATGTCACATCCCAAAGGACAGTGGTCTTCATTAAAGTGCGCTTTATTGCCTTTCTTATCCAGGCCGTTAGAATTATGATACTCATAAACCATGAAAGAACTTCCAAAGCTGGTGTAAAATCAAAGAAAACCCATAGGTTTTCATCATAAAATTGGAACAGTTGTGTATCATACTTTATAACAAGCAATATCATCCACATTTCATGGTAATAAGCTGGGATATCAGATCTCCCACCCAACACTTCAAATCTGTTTTCTGTGTTGGTGATACCGCAGTAACTTGTACTTTTTAATAGGACTCATTACACAGTGTTGTCCATTTTGTTTATGACACCTAAAAGAGATAAGTTCCAATGGGATCTTCCACCACCTTGATGACATAGTTTAAGTAGGATAAAGAGTCTCTTTATCCCACTTTTTTAAACTTCTTTTTTAAAACTGTTTCTAAAACATCTGTTTTACCATTTATAACATTGGCATTTTTAACATTTACTTCAATTCTTAACACACTGATGAGGCCATATATACACAATATACCTACTGGTTTTATATACATTTATAATGTATTCACAATGTAAGGGGGATATCTCCTTCATAAAACATGCAGGGTTTCCATTTTTATAGTTTTTGTTAATGGCCTGAAGATGGCTGTTTACCAAGCCAAAACTAGTTTCCAATAAAAAATGTGTGTCATACAGCTTGTTGAGTGTGACAGATAAACTAATAACATATACAAAACTCAGTCCCATTAATTAAATCTCCTAGTCACACATGACCAGGAGTAAAAATTATACAGCTGCTTATGATGCAATTTTTCCCCATCCTCTCATTTTTTGTTCCCTCTTGGGTCTAAATAACTTCAGCACCTTGTTCAAACTACTTCAGTGTATGAATATGACCATTACTTTTGATACTGTCCATCATCCTGATTTCCAAAGACAGTTTCAGAAGCATTCAGTTGTTCACTCTTGAATGTTTCTGGACTGTTGTGTTTGGAAAAACTCAAAAGATGGATGATGTGCAGAATAACAGTCAAATTCACTGTACCACACCATCATCAGAAAGCAGACTGTTCTTCAATATGTGTTTTTGCCTTGATGTGAGAGATAGTTTCACACTCAAATAAAATATACAACACTTAATTTAAAAAAGAAACTGTAAACTATTGTGTAGGCTTTCTGTTTAGTGAGGCTTTTACTCCCAGAAGAAGCAGGAACTTTTATCTACCATGTCCAGACCATCATGCCTGTCCATCCATTATGTACCAGGCACAGTTTCCCTGCGGACAAAGTGGCCTGAGCACAAGGCTGATCCCTCACCCACTTGTCTGGCTGTGGTAGAAAATGTGTGCAGCTACACTTCCATTCCCCCCTTCTTCATGGCTTAGTGCTTACCATATTTACCCGAATCTAAGACAACTCATCTCTAAGACAACCTCCCCAAATAAAACACCTCTGCCAAGGGAAAATGTACTTATCTAAATCTAAGATGACCCATCAAAAATAAAACATCTGCTAAGAAAATATATTTTACTACTAATTCCATATGCTGAATACATAAAGTGTGTCAGGTCCTATCTACCTTTATCAATCAGTGTTACTGTCTCCATCCTCACAGTCAGTACCTTCGTCTTCCTCACGCTCACTCCTATCATTCCCCTCCTCTTCACTGTTACTCCACAATATCTTCAGTCCCATCCATTGCATTGGATATACAGCACTTCTTAAAACCCTTCAGAATCACTTCTGGTGACCTGCACTGACATGCCATTGTGATCCACACTCAGTAAGAATATATTTATGTTTCTTGGTTTATATCACAGATCATCTAGCTTAAGTTTATCTACTTACTTGAACTCATGAATATTCATAATTTTCTCCACAGATGGTGTTAGTGGTGTTCTGAATTTTAAATACATGGGGTTTGGAATTTTGTGGTGTGTCTGTATTCTGATCAGTCTGAGTTCATTGCTCTTTTTACAGTTTTTAATCTGTAGATTCATCCGGGTTTTTATTTTTGAGTCTTGTAGTTAATTTTTAATTTTTAAATTGCCACATTCCTGTTATTAACCTTGGACAAGATCTGTTCTCAGGTGCATATCTTACCAAGTTACTGATTGTGTGGTACCCGGACACTGAAAACAGTCTGATGTAAGGGGTCCCCCAGGTTAGGTGCTTCTTTGCTTGAGAATGGAAACAGAGCTGGCTTCTGAAACATCTGTGGTTCTTAAATAAGTAGAGGATCAATAAAGTATGAAGAAAAGAAGACCCTGTCAGTATAACTTCAGCTGTGCTCTCTTCTCTTGTTTGTTTATACATGATGATTTGGTTATGTGGGGTGTGGTTTGGCTCTGCATGGTCCAGTTCACAGCGATCTGGTTTGGCATGGTCCAGTGCTCCATATGCAAATTTAAGACAACTTCACATATTTACGCACCAAATTTAAGTAAAAAAACCTCGTCTTGTATTCAAGTAAATATGGTAATTAACATGCTGACAACTGTACCTTTATCTTCCCTTCTGAATAATTTACTTACCTCTGGCTGTCTCCACTGGCTTCTCTGGAAGTCTGCCTGACAGATCCTGTGTTGATGATCTGGACAGTCTTTTTGATCTTTCCATGCTGTTTGTAACTGAGACCTCACTCTGACTGCCTTCTGCAATGACGTGTGTTGATGTAACAGCATTCTGTACACCTGAAATGACATGAAATGCTCTCTTCATATTGAGCTACTACAACTGTAGGCTACAAGTAATCAGTTTAGACAAAGAACATGTTCCACAAGATGTGTAGTATGATTGAACAGGCAGAACACAACTTCAAAGCATATTAACACATTGGTGCCTGGAACCAATCTTTATTATGATAGACATAAATGCAACTCACTGCACAGAAATGTAATGTTACATTAGGATGCAGTTTGCTTTTCAACTTTTTCTCTGCATTCATACATGCAGATAGTAGCACTACCATCAGCTGCAAGGTACCATGGTAATGATTGTTTTCTCCCACCAACCGAGGTCGCTGAACTATCAGAAATTAAATGCTATCTAAGTTGTTGTTCTTGCATTAGCAGAATTGCCAGGATACAGGGACTGTGCCAACTTTATATGCCTGGATCTGAATGTGTTAATGCATCCCTTTATTTCAAATTTTCCATCCATTGCTTCAACACTCCACAGTCTTTTCCTATTGCAGCTAACTCCTTCTTACAGGGCAGATATAAAATCACTTTGCATCTATTCAGTTCAAGATAAAAACATTTACTTTCTTAATACAAACTTTGAAGTTTGCTGGAACTTATTTATACAAGATTCATCTATTACAACCACCCCCAAACATAACATTGTAGGTGGGCCCGACACATGTGGCATTAATTGAGGCACATTTTCCCATAAACGTGATGCTGAAGTGGGAACAGTGGTTCCAGACAGTCTGTTTTGACCAAGAAAAAAAGATATATTCAGTCTTATGAAAAACTTAGAAAAAATGTGAAATTACAAACAAATGAGTATGTGAGGAGGAGGCAATTCCCTTTAACTGTAGGCAGATCATCTGGCTTATCTGCAGTGTCCAGCAGTACAGATGGGGATGCACAGGTCCCTGAAGTTGACTTCAAGAAATCAAGTGCGGAAGTCTGAACAGACAAAGACCTTTTCTTCTCCTCCAGTATCTCCTCATAGCAAGCATGCATCTTCATATTTCCTTGCCTAGCTACTGCTCATTGCTCATTCAAATCAATGTCCTCAAACACCTCACTGCAAGCTTCAATGAGCCCAAGCCCCTCAGTCAACTTCAAAACCATTATGGTTCTCTCCTTAGGCTCATGCGCAGGGTTCTCCCCTTTGTCAAGGGCACTCTGATCCCGAATTTCAACAAGATGGTTGATCGTGAGCTCCTGAACACAGGGGTTCAACAACTTGAAGGCATCTTCAACATCATACATTCAAATCTGTGCACATGGCTTAATATATTTCATCTGGGGGCAAATAATCTAAGTGCAGAACAATGTAAGTTGAGGAAACTTAAGTCAGGAGATGATGTGATTACCTAATTAACTCAATGCAACAAAATCTGTCTTACAAACATAACTGTCACTCAAATAATAGAGAAATTTCCCTCCTGCTATGGAATCTGAAGGTTCATTATGATGCTCACAAGAGCCTGCCATTGATCCCTATCCTGTGTCTCCCACCTGTACCTATATCTTTTAAGTGGTCTGTCTCGCCCCTCCATCATTTTCAATGTGATTGCCCTTATAATATTTAGCAAAGAATATAAATTATGAAATTCCTCATTATGCAGTTTTCTCTATCATCCTGTTATTTCCTGTCTTTGGTCCAAACAACTTCCTCAGCACCCTGTTCGCATGTGAGATTTGTGCTTCTCACAGCAACATCCCCTCCGATGTAATGTCACACAGTCTGGTAAGAAGGTATCAAGGTTTCAGGGGAACCTGCAGACTTCACCTTTGGGATACAGAAGACAGGGCTCCATCTTCAGGGTAGAGTAAAAAGGGTCCTTCTAACCTGACCATGGAGAAAGCAAATTCCTTGCACCTTTCTATCAGACCACATGGTGTCATATCCCAGAAGACTTGAATCTCAATACGTGTTCTTCTGACAGGTTGCAAGTTTAGAGACAAACTTACACACTCACACAAAACAAGTAAAATTACAGTTTCACGTGTATGAGCCTTCATGTCTTTGGATTGGAAAGGATTCTGAACCGAATGACAGCAAGCACACCCAAATCTTATTTGCTCCTGTTGTGCGTCACAAATTGCTTACTCACAATCAGTATCAAGATGTAGGTTGGTGATACACTCTCCCTCTGAATCTGACCCATCAGGTTGCTCTGACAATAGGACGTGACCCATGTCTCGATCCACTTCAGAGCTGGCATAGCCTTCCAGAAGCAACTGTGATGGGAATGCTGCCACTTGGCAACTCTGCACTGCTCCTTCTAGGTCAGAAATACGATTCGCCAGGATCCTGAACATCAATTTACTTTTAACAGAAAGAGAAAACTATGGACACTTAACACAATGGGAATAACTTATTTTTCAACAATAACATTTTTGATCTTCTAATTCTTTGCAAATTTATACTGTCCTGTACTAACTATGGAAGCACTGGCACCAGTTATGATATGATACAGTCACAAACTCCCATTTATACATAATTCAGGACACTTTTGAAGCTTGAGAAATCAGAAGAAATTTGTTATTTGTTTATTTCAGGATGGTCTGGCTAGGTGAAATTATGTAGCAACTAGTGACAGTAAGAATGGTGAATAATGAATTGGAAAGTACGTTGAAGGAAACGATAATTGCCTCATTTGAGGTACTGTCATTATTTCCTTGGTGGGAGGATTCGAGAGAGCTAAAAAAACCTCAGACATGACAGCAAACCTCTGGACCAAGATTTGAAGTGAAGCAGGAATGCTAACCACTCAATCAAAAACTTGGTACCTTCCTGGGTAGAGATTTCACAGTACTTGACATGTATCGTGTACCATTTCAATATATTTATATATGTTTATTGAAATATCAACCTTTTAAAAATTTTTATTGCTTACATAAACTTGGATGTATGGCTTATTCAGGGCCATGATATATTCAAAAAATCTGGCAGTTGAGACAGATTACCCCCTCACCTGTTTGCTTTCTTCTGATGGGCCAGTGCTAGTACCTTATCACTGAGGGCTTCTAGGAGTGCAAGACACAGTGATTTCATGTCTGACAGTGTAGCAGCAGTGTTCGGTAACTGTGCTGATGTACCTTGCTCCAGCAGCTGCTGCACTGCAAATGAAAGAACCGCTTTATAACCTCAAGAATATACCAAGAACTTTAATACCAGGGATAAAGCATTCATCAGATGAAACGATTTGAAGGTATCTATCAACATCACACCATTACTGAACAGTCAGAATTTTTAATGTGCCAATTCCATCTTTATTAAGTTGGCTGCTCTGAGTCACATGGTAATTAATAACTGCACCACAGTAAGTTTCACCCTCCCCAGTACAGAGCCAATGCCAGCCACAAACATTCACTCCAGTATGGTTAAGTTCATGCCACATGTTACAGATTGTCTTCTTATTTTAACAAAGTACAAAAAACAAGCTGGAAAACTTAGAATTTGCTCCCTGTAATAAAATGTGATCATTTTACAGCTTCCCTCGTACCTTTGAACCGTTCAGATGGAAGCAACAGATGTTCCAGTCAGGCAACAGAGCTATGAACTGCTAGCAGAATTAACAAGTATGTGGCCTAATAAATCACAACAAAAAACTCAGTTACAGGAGACACTGTAAATATAGTCTGTTGCTGCTGTCTGGAGAATTCTGAAATTTACTAAGGACATCAACATCAGTGGGCATGAAGGGTGATAGAAAATGTTTCAAGTTAACTCTCTTTCCAAAAAAACTTCAACACGTGCATGTAAACTTTCTACAGAGGCATCAGCATAACAACAGACAGCATTTTCATCATATGCTGTAATTTTGGTAAGTTCTATTTACGAAAGGCCATAGGCTTGTTGGTTATGCTAGCAAACACGTTCTAAGGCATACGTGGAATGCGGAAGTCTCAGACACTGACTTGAGTGGCGGAGCGATTTATGGGAAAACTCTAAGATGACTACATTGTCTTCATGTGGTATGAATTTTCCTAATACAGGAATTAAGTATGTTCTGTTTAATGACATCAGATTATGTGCAGACATAATATAGCACAAAATTAAACATGATAAATAGGAGTAAGGCAGTAGGAGGATGGAATAGGGAGGTACTATTACATGTTTCAGTCCTTCCCTGCAGTGTTTAATTACATTCTGATAACAATAATCTAATTTACTCTAGGTGTACTTCATTTCTATTCTATCAGCTACTGCATTCCAAAGGTGGCATTTTATGCTTTCACTTTATTCAGAAGTCACACTAAACAGAACACAATTATCTACTGTTTATTCGATATTGGTATTTCACATTATCAGCCACATGCAGTATATCAGATTATTGTAACACTGCATGCACCTGGTCCAGTAAACCTAGCATCACACTTCTTTAATGAAAATGCCATTACACCATAGTTAAAATCAAACTTCTTGCACCCAGTGCAGCAGAGAATTTAAATCCCCTAGTCCCAAAAAATAATGGGTAGTCAAAATTGTTTGATAAGGACTAGAATCAAAATTCAACAGAACATTTCAGTAATGACAACTAGTACTACACTTCACAATACAGGTAACTCTCGGTTTATGCCAGGGTTACGTTCCTGAAAAAGTCGTGCAAATCGAATACAGAATTCCCATTTAAAATGATGTATTGCCTGGGGGTTAGGGGACTGACAACCTCATCCTATATAGTGTGTTACTACACCACTAGTGGACATACGCACCTGTAGAGTATGTATGTACTGTATATGCAGTATATACAAACTTATATACACAATACATACATTTCTATACAATATATTTATTTATTTCTGATGCAATAAAAATGTAAAAGACTCACACCCACAGTTTTTGGTATGGTTCATTCAGATAGGACTGTGGTAGTCTTGCTACACAAACAAACACTTTAGTTCCTGACTTAGTGCTTTCTTTAATTCTATCAGCATTATCACGAATTTTACGTACAATACCATGAGCGAGTCTAACATAATGGAATATATCAACAATTCGTTCACCTTTTACACTTTGCAGTATTAGGCATTATTTCTCTTCGGTACCAATTGTCTTTCGTCAGTTTTTCATTTGGATTGCACTACGTAATGCAGCAGTACAAGCCGAGACCACAAAGAGTTCATGCCTCCAAAAGCGGCGCAGTGCAGTCATCAGCACATTCTCACCCAACTGTATAGTGCAACCTAGTGTAACAACAGCAGAAAGTTTCTCCCTGAAGATGACCCAGCAGGGTCGAAACATGTAGGAGTGTGTTACATTTGATGAAAAAACTCTTTGTGAATTTGTTGGTGATTAATGTTTTTTGTATAATATAGTGCACGGACATGGAACACATTAAATCCTTACACATGACTGATGGATGGCATGCCAGTGACATCACTTCCTGCTGGCCTCCAACAGATGATAACCGTGACCACAGATTGTCTATGCCAAAGTGCGTTAAAGCAAACATTATTGCGTAAATTCGAGAAGTGGCGTAAATTCTCAAGTTGCACTAGAACGAAATCACACAAAACGAAGTCCCTTCAATTAAGTGTTACCTGTATTTAACGCCAGTCTGTGGTTCTTCATCTCTACAGACAGATGGTGTAAACATTGTTTTACTTACCTTTAAACTTGAACACAGGATCAATCAACCCAATATTAAATTTCAATTAAAATTAAATATTTTCATACGGCCCTATCAAAAAATAACTTCTTAACCCACTGCCAACTAAAAGCATATATGAGACATGGTCAGCTGCCCTGTCCAAGCAGTCACACCACACCTCTGAGAAGTTTTAAAGCTGGTACTTCATCCTGTCATGAACAGATAGCAGCCTTATGCTCTGCTGTACATTTCACTTGTCAACATAATTAGATAACACTGGAACAGCACAGTGCTTCTGCCATTTTAAGAAGTCTTCAAGAGGTTAACGTGTACAGAACACTAACATACCCTGTTTATGGGACATGACCATGCCAGTGGTGTTAGTGCCAAGCTTAATCATGCCTTTGCTGCGCTTCTTGTCCAGCATGCTCTGTTAATACACACAAATATACAGATACTTACTACATGTTAGATGCCTCTTATCTTCTAAGGTAAATTCCAATATTTATATTGAACGTTTAATAGTACAGTTTTTAGCAGAAAATGAACAAGAAATGCACTAATTAGTCAAAAAATATGCAGGTAACAAAGTCGTTACAAAATTAATATAACTTTTACCACCACCACCACCTCCCGTTGAAGTGTTAAAACTGAAAGTATGACAACAGAGTACAGGTAATGTACATGTCACACCGATCATGGGGCAGTTAGTGATTTATGAGACAAGATGGCAGTGGCCTACTTACAGGTACTACTTAAAGGTGCCTTGTCAAATGCAAATAACTACGAACATCAGGACAGTTTATCCCAAATGTGATGTCCTCTCCCTCTCAAAGAAGAACAGCTACATTGTTATTCATTAGTACAAATTGAATTAACATTGATTACAGTAAGGACTAGTCCCTAACACATTCACTGCCAAAACTGACTTAGGTAAAATTATCAGAGAGGCTTCAGTACTTTGAGCATAAATGTTAGGTCAATTTGGAGGTGAGCTCCTTCTAGCTTGAATGAGCGCATTACAGAAAGACTGGTATGTTTTTCCACTCTTCTGTTTTCCTGTCTGTGTCACACATTTCAGTTTAGTCATCATAGTAACATGTAAGATATCACAGGTGCATGTGGTCAAAGTGTGAGTTAACCTTCCACGTTTTTATTAATCTGGAAATCCAAAAGTGTAGCTTTAGATAATTGAGAAATCACACGGCGATCTGTAATTGCCTTAATAATAGTCACACAACATGTAAAACAGAAATCAGTTGTGTAGGTGACATGCAAGCACTGAAGACAATGTGACAATAAGCACTGAAACATGTTTGTCATCTACATACATGACAAGAGTATAAGAGGTAGTTAAGAGGCAATAAACCATTATAAGTGTAATGAAGGAGGCACAGAAGGTCTCCAGACATTACACTTCAAATCCAAATTGACAAGGCTGGTCACCCAAAAAGATTTTATGACTTTCACTGCTGTGAAAGCTTAGTCTCATATAAAAGTTGTAACCCTGAGTGATACATATGCTTCCTCTGTTATGACATACACTTAAGAGAGGGGCACACAAATTTTCCAAAAATTAGCAGCCACTTCAAAATTTAAGTGCCAGAAGGGTGACATGAAGTTACATACTGAGGACCCACAAATATTAGGTGCCACCATACAAAATTCAGTTGGCATGGCAACCTGGTGCCTTGGATTTGTGCACCCCTGATTTAAGAAGTAACAATATGTACACATTCCATAACTCTAACTTTCATCAAATGCCTTTCACTCTTGTTACAGCGCACCAGTGAGAGCACTGATTAGAGTTACCTTATATTTTGAGAGTGCTTGGTTTGCTATTTCTTTCTCTTCTTCAGCCTGCTGAAGTCTTTCTTTCAAGTACCTGCAATACAACAAAAAAGAAACTTTTCATAATTTCTTACGCCTTTAGTATGACATTAGGAATGGCCTGGTTGATTTTTTGAGCCACTTCTTATGTCAACCAGAATAACCGTCATTCTCACCTTTCAGATTCTGTCACTGTTCCTTCTTAAAATGTGCCCATACCATCTTATTCTTTACCTTATTTACCTTCCAAAATATCTATTTTTAAATCTGCCCTAATTTTTGTTTCTTATTCTTGCTCTTCTGGGTTTCCTCCTGTCCTTATAAATCTCATCTCAGCTGCCATTAGTTTACTAATATCATCCTTGGTCCACATCCAGGTTTATGCTTCACAGGTTAGTATCAGAATGCAGTAGCCTTTAAATAACGGCACCTTTTCTCTATGCCACTTCTCATTTTCAAAGCATATCACGATCTAATTAATAACTGTCGCACATTCTATAATACATAAGCCATGAACATCAAAACTACAATGACAATTAATATTTCCACCTCCTTCACAAATACACCTCAGAAGCAACAAGGGAACAAGTCTGACATGTGCTGTGAACTACATTTCCTGTACTGTCCAATAAAAAAGATACATAATTGCTTCTGCTTGGTGTATTATTATTCTCTACTGCTAAGCGTGTGTGTCATGTCTTTTTCCATTGTCATTCCTGAGTTACAACATGGAACAGATGGTTACCAATGTTTCAAAAACATCTACTGCCTCCATCTTCGGGTTAGAAGGTTGAAGCAGCATGTCCCTCCAAAACACTGTTAACATCCCATGTAACTACCTTATGTCATGCTCCAGAAGGCCATAATCTGAATTTCTGGATGGATAAAACTTCAAATCTTATAACAGTACCTGTTCTCCATGACCAGGGCATCAACATCAACTATTTTCTTATTGTCTCCCTTTAAAACAGCATTCAGTTCATGGTTCAGGCGATGAACTTTACACTTGTAAGCATCCCTTTCAGTCACTAGTTCTTCCTTTTCATCCAGTACTGCCTGCAGGTCGGCCCCCATCTGTGTGCACTGCAAATCGTATAAAACTGCTACGCTTAAAACACTTAACAAATGTAACATCTTAAATTCATGGTAACTAACAAACTGCAGCCCCTTCAGGGGATCAAATGTGTCCATATGCAGTAAAAATCTTATGCTGAACAGACTTTCCATCATCATGCACTGATGTGATGAGTGACACGAATTGGCCAATTTACCACATACATCCACTGTAAGATAGCCTTTGATATAACGCAATTTTCTTGGAAATACACTATCATTTTATTCCTTATTCAAGTAACTTCCTTATGTAGGGCTCTTCATCAGAAATTTCAGTTTCTGTGGTATGACTCACATCTGTGTCCATGATTGTGTCACATGATTTATTAACTTCTGTTTAAGACACAGTCACTGTAAATATTCAAAACTAATAGACCTCTTAACCTCTGCAGTCCAGGAATAGAGGATTCTAAATCTCCTGGTAGTGTGTGGCTGATTGGAGGGTTTTATCTCAGTGACAGAAGTTTACAAGCTGAAACACAGGATTGTAATCTCCCAGTATTATGGGGATACATGCCATGCTTTTTAACTTCAAGTAGTTATATTATTACTGAAAACTGCCACTCTTGGGCAACTTGAGCACACATACGCACTGATACAACAGTGTGATACACAGCCAGTATTAGCTGAAATGGATAACATCAAATATCTATGGACATTCAGTGTTAGCACTAACACTATATATGGCACAATAAATTTGATAATAATAATAAAATAATAATAATAATAATAATAAATATTACAAAACGATCAATGAGCATTTAGTAAACAACACTTAGTGACTATAGTGTACAACGGCCATATAGTCCCGGACTATCTGTATGAGAACACTTCCAAAACCAGTGTCATGCTTCCTGTTTGAATGTCAGCAAATATGGAATTAAAGAATCATATCTGATAGCTACTGTGTTATTATGAAATGTACCTGACATAAAGTCACTAATATTGTGACTCCAAAAATATAGAAGGAGACAAATTGTATGCAGACACTGGTAGTAAAAATAAATTTATTAAACCTTATAGAATGTGACGTTTGAACAGTGGAAGTCCATTATTACAAGTACAGCTATTATGAGAAGTCTGTTACGATGACAGTTTAAGAATGCACTGTCAAAGTGCCTGCCTCTTTACTCTTCCTTTATTACAAACAATCTGAAAGTACTTGATATGTCTGTAACCTGCTGGTGCAGCCTCACTTCATGGTAGCTGCAATTTCTTTTTCTGGAGGTTACACAGCGAGAAGAAAGTGTTGGAAGGGAAGACTAACAGAGGACATGTGAATATCCTGGGCAGCCACCCCTACCTAGCATTAGAGTTTGTCCCAGAGAAGTTAAGAAGCAAAGTGCAATAATTTCTGTGAATCAAACTGCTGCTACTAATTTAGTCCAGTGTCGTCCACCCCACAGCCAACTCCAGCAACTTCTTGTTCAGCTTTAACAATTATTATTGTAGGGCCAGACTCTTGTCTAAGATATTTCTTTTCCTCAAGGTTATGTAAACATAAATTGACAGAGGACGAAGTAATGGGGTTATCACATGTGCATAGCCTGGACTGCTTAGCTGGTGTGAAACTTTCAAGATGACCGTCTGTAGTGTGGTGTTTCTAAATTCACGATTTTGAGAGCAAACTGGCAAAAAATGTGCCAATCAGTAGCAATAATATACTTGTATAAATATAGGTGCAACTGAGTTACACATTTTAATGTATCCTTACAGAAGGATACTGTCAGAAGCTCAGACTATATAGTGTCACATGGTAGGATACTTACTGGCTAATGAACTGAAAAGGGCATGGAAAGAAGAGGTTGTAGCATAATTTGTATTATTCTGGCATTGACCCAAAAGGACTGGTAAAACCATGAAATGTCTGTAAGGAGAGCTAGTCCCCATGCAGAAATTCTAAAGCAGAACCTCCCACATAAGAAGCAGGAGTGCTAACAACTGAATCATCATGTGTGGTCTCTAATTTGTGTCACCCATGACACCAGATCCTGGTCACAATATCAGAAATATTAATTTTCACAACATACCAAAAGTGGCTGATTCCCCAGTTATGCCAGTCTACCGCCGAAACATGTAGGAAACATCATATGTGTATATACTATATGCTTTGTATGTGCAATTAGTTAGTTTTTAGTAAGAAGTGCCTGGGAAGGATCCATTTGCATAGTATCATTGAACTCATGCACACACTTTCTGCCTGCATGGACATTACAAAGACGACACCATAAATTCCAGAGAATACAGGGTGAGTCAATACGAACCTTCAAACTGAGTGTCTCCAGCTGCTGCACCAGTTCTTCTCTCTGGTGGGCAGGGAATGCATGATTCTCACCCATATTTGTACCTGAACGATGTTGCTCCAGGCTGATACGCAGCACCTGAACAGGACACTCGCGTATTGATATATTACTGAGAGTATATTACTTCATTTGCAAGAGCTGAAGTGACCCATGATGTGAGGAACCAACAATGCTGACAGCACCCTAAGACAACGCACTGTCTTAGGTTACTGACAATTTAGGATATTAGGGTATTAAGGTACTATGCAGCATAACCTTGCCAAGCACACTACACTAAAAATGTCTGTTTCTTAGGAAGTAACGCCATGTAGTCTGTGACCTGTATCATCAGGTTAGAGGTGTGAATATATGCATCTAACCTGATGACGGCAGGAGCAAGTTCCTCAAAAACGTTACGATTTCTATGTAACTACAGAGCATCACTTCCCAAAACGCAGATATCTTCGCAGTTACTGTTGTGAGAATCTTAAATCTCACATAATACTGTAGTTCATCCCAACCAAAAATACTCTTCTGGTCTTGCACTAAGTGAGTTTTCCACAGATAAAGGGATACTTGAAAAGCTGTCATTGAAAAATGCATCAGAGATTCAAATGGCCTAAAACATTTTGCTCTGGGATGTGCATGGTGATTGCCAGAAATGTTCTGAATAGTATTTAATGAACACTATCCCTTAGCACCCGCTGAAAAACAGCATTTTGAAGGCAGCTTCATCTAATGGCTCTTTAATGCCACTGGATTTGAAATGTGGCTCCTGTATCAGAATTCCTTAAGGCACTATATATTTACTCACTAAGTATGAAGGGACTGTAATTTGTGTAATGGAGCACTGCATTTACACATTACCCTTCTCCATTTCCCTCCTAATCGAGTAGTTGCTATTGCTACAGCAAATATAACAAACTGAATCTGAATAGATCTACCTTGATGTCCCCATGTGCATCACGAAGTTTCTGTCGTAGATCCTCCACCTCAATCCTTAGTGTCTTGTTCTGTTCTGTAGTTTCCGTTAAAACTTGCGCCAGGCTGTTGCCACATCTAGTTGAGTTCATACCATCAGCATAGAACATCAGACGGTTAAAACCCTAGAACACAGGAAAGTGAGACTGCAGTGAATTACTACAAGAAAGCACATCACATCATTAACAATCTCTATGACTTATGTACAGGGACTGTTACAGCCGTATTCAACTACATCTTCTGTAGCAACCACCCTCTTCTCTTCCTGAAGCAGACATTACAACATAGAAACTAGACAAGAGCCTAGTTCACATGTGGCAGTGTTTATCTACAGGAAAATCATGGTCAGATAACCTACACATGAAGATAATCAGGATTCTATTGTAAATAAATAATTGTTATACTTAATACATAATAAAATTTATCTGCTAAACAAATGATTTAAAAATCAATTGGCATCTTACACACTCTATATAGCAGGACATAGGGTACATCTGCAAATTTTAGGATGTAAATGCATGAACTGTTTTGGTTAAACAGAACTAGGTATGGCATAACACACTTCACGCTGTAAAACTTTTCCTGCATATTTAAATACCAACATCGAAACCATACAAACTTATACATATGTTTCAGTTAATGAAAAACAACGCATTATATCGCACCTTGTTGAGGCTGCTTGTTTTAAGAGCAAAAAATGAGAATTACTAGTAACCACACCTTGATCCTTATTTGGCACATCATCATAATTCATTACTTTATAGAGATAACAATAGTGTAACATTTCTGCTACTTGGTGTTATCCAAACTTATGACTTGGTCCAGTTACTTCGGGAAAGAAGTGGAAACAACAATGAAAAGATACAGAAAGGTTAGAAAATTAAAGGTCTATTAAGGTTACTTTAATGTGGGTGTTTTTGACCTTCAGTAATATTAGTGGATGTGTGTCTTGTGATTTTGCAGAATCAACACCTTGTTCTGTACATGTCTTGATTCCTGGGCTTCATTTGTATTGCTTGATTTTAATGTAATTAACTAATCTATACAAATTCCTTCACTGAGGGACAATTCAGAGATTTAGCACGACTCCATAAACACAACAACTTAACAAGGCTGAAAAGAATAACGAAGATTCCAAACGTAGCTAACGTAACCCCACATTTTACCTTTTATACCACAACTACAGGGAGCACCATACAAACGTGCATGCCACAATGTGGCAACTACACAGATGAAGACAACAGACCAATTCATTATTGTTAAAAAAGTTTACGATGCCTCAACAGGCATGTATGCATAGGATGTATTTTTATTAGAAATTCTCTGCTGCTAATGAAGTCATAAAATGCCATGTCTTCTTGATGATAATAAGTGTAAATTATAAACAACTAACTATGGGTTGTTATTTACTGACCATATCATATGTCTTCTTCTTCAGCACAGAATATCGGTCCTGAAGTTGTTCTGCCATTAACTTGAACTGATCCCTTTCAGTTCGACATTGGTCAAGCTCCTTGCTGAGAATTAATAAGGCCTCGGCTTTGCTTTGGAGTTTACGACGCAGGGCTGAGTTCTGTAAAAGAATGCAAATAATGGTTAAAAATGTTACCTTAATCCTCAAGTACCCAGTTTCCAGTTGTGAGACCACAACAGTAGATCAAACTGATAGTATTTCATCACCAGTTTATCTGATACTTGTGTGGGTCAATGTAATGAATGGCTTTCCACCTGACAATAAACCCCCTTATCATTTAATTCACCCAGCATCTGTCACTGTAGGTGAGTTATGGAGGCTTGATTCATACCAGCAGTTTGGCATACCAGTCAGAGGAAGTAACATTATAAATGGTCTTTCAGAACCCTCATGTAATGTGATCTGCAGTGGTCAGAATACTGGAAAACTAACTTAGAATTGCTTGAGGACCAAGACAGAAGTGACACAATTAAATTCAAAGAAGAATTTAGAGTTCTAAATGATAAATGAGTTTATGAAGTAGATGAAAGTGATTAGAAGCAAGACAGTTCTGAAAGCACTGTTCAATCAGATTATGCTATTCCCAGCAATTTTTATGATAACAGATTCAGGTGGTCATCAGAAGAGGTTCTCAGTTAATCCAGAACTAGAGATACAGCTTCCTGGCCTGCATCCTGCTGCTCATATAGATGGTGAGATGGAACCATTAGTGGTATAGCGATTACTCATTACATAAGATGTGGTGAAGGACACAGGAACTGCAAAACACAAAAGTTGTAAGAGCAGCATACAGAAGGTTCATTTTCAGGGCCACAACAGTCATAAATGAGAATAAGATGGAGGTAGGAAGGGAAAATTATATATACATGGCTCCTTTGCAGGCTCCAGTGGATAGCAAGTAAAAAGGAGGAGGTAAGAAGTCTTGTGTCTAATGGCATGGGTAAGGGAGTGTCACCACAGAGGGGCAAAACTACCCTGTTCTTGGAGAAAACATTCTGCTCCTTCATAATTTCCCTCTCTACATCTCATTCGCATTTCTCATTCACGTGGCCGTGAATAGAGTCATTCTGCACCCTGATTTTTAAACATTCATGTAATCTCACCCTAATCACTTCACTGCTGACTTTGGAACAGTATAATTTGATGAGGAATATTTATAGAACTAAGACCAGGCTTTTAAGATTCATTTTACTTATGGACACTCATGGACGGGTGGTTATGAAGTTTAATTTTATTAACAGAAACTTAATTTTAACAAACATATTTCCTTCACCTACATTACGCTCCAAGATTTCATTTTATTGGCAGATGGTCACGGACATCAGGCTTTAGGGTGCAATTTTGGTGACAGAAAGTTTACAGTTTTACAGTTCATTATATTCTACTTCATATAATGTTACAAATTTTTACAGCCTAAGCTTCCTGGAATGTCTTCTTACTTACATATCGCCCCTATTTTGTAAAAAGGGGACAACCCAAAAACTATCAATTTTACAGGAGAAGCAAGAAGGTGGCTCCATTTTACATATGACAAATGCTTAAAGAGGTGGAATATCCCCATCTATCTCGGTTATTCTTGAAGATGGATATGACATCTTTTTACTTATGACAGAGGACCATTAGTTGAATGATATGCTACACATAACTCAATTTAAGTCAAAGTGGCAGTTAGCCCCTTTTTATAAAACAGGGGTGATATGGAACTGTCGTATATGTTACATGCATTATCAATGTTATTCATCCTGAATGGCATGTTTGCTCCTAGTTGTAATACATTCTGGGATGCTACGCAAAAGATACATATCTAAGAATTATATTAATACATTCAGTCCTAAATGTTGATTCTGCTGCAAATAAAAGTACATGCAAAATTTCTGAAGCATGCTGAATAGTAAAAGGTCCTTTCTATATGGGTATCAAGGTATATAACAGCCTATATATAAAGGGTTTGTCTCATAATATTAAGTAATTTAAATTTTCTCTGAAAAGGTTTCTTTGCCAACATTAATTTTATACAATGAATGAATATTTTAATTATAAAGCAGTTGTATGATATTTTAACTGTCAATTTATATTTATTCTTTTATCTCCTGTATAAAGTTTTAAGGTGCGTTCTCAAATGTAAGATAAATTATATTTATCAGAAGGCTATTACTATTGTATAACTAAGTTTATTCCATTTTTATTAGGTTAGAGTTAATACTGTATAAGTAAGTTCATTCCATTTTATTAAGTTAAGGTTGATATTATAGCATTATATAGCATTTGTTGAATTTAAATAGTATCTGTTGATTGTAACTCTGTTACTTATGACCAGTTCTATAATTGTATAGAACAAGGATATTCATACATGATTGGCTTTATATCTGATGGTTTGTTACCACCTATGGATCTTTGGAATGAATGAAATAAATATGAAATAAGCAGCTACAATGAGAACATCACTCTGGACTAGATTCAGACAAGCAACATTTACAACAGAAGCTATTAATGCACTGTTTTTCCATACCTTATTTGATGGCATGGAATTCACACTGCAGGGAAGAGAAGCATTAACGAAGCAAGGTTGTCGCCAACAAAGTGACTCTAAAGTAGGCAATGTAGGCCTAACAATTGCCAAATATGTTGGGAAGTTATCCATGAACAGCATGTTATCAGACATCTCACAGTCACTCATGACCAGAACAAAGAAGTAATAAAAAGATAATAACCTCCAACCCTATAGAATCTTTTCAACAACTGTTTGTGTGGCATTGTATAAAAATGCAGCTACCATTACTCCTATGGGTACACAAACCTTAACTTGTGTGGATGGCAACTGAAATTACTTTGTGCAAGAACACTGAAGAAATATTCAGTGCCCAACTGAAACAGTAAAGTTTCTGTCACTAACACGAATGCACAAACCCTAACCTCCAAGGGTTACAACTCCAATTACTTAGCACAAGAAATAATCAAGTATAAGGTTACTGGATTAAATACAAAATCATAAAGTTTCTCTCACTAAAATGAATACTCATAGCTGAACAGTCGTGGATTAAAATGGAAACCACATACTTTTTGTCAACAAAAGGAATGCTTAATTACTGAATGCAGAGGAACAGAATTTACACTTCATACAATCGCTTTTGAAGTAGGCCAAAAGATGCAGAACATGTAGTAGTAGTAGTAGTAGTAATGCCAAACTCAAATTCCACATATAAATTGAACTAGTAACCCTAAATGTCACATATGCTCAGTATCGTACCTTGACCCTGTCAAAGGGGTCTGCCCGGCAAGTCAAAAATGCAGAGTTCAAGATACTGATGAATACAGGTACTTACATTACTGCTTCCAGAATATATATTATTTTAGCTAAGAAATATATATGTCGAGATGTTATGGAATTTAGGTTTGTAAATAGTGAGGCATGGCAAGATTAAATTGTGGACTAACTATTCTGGACTGAAGCGCAATTCTCTAGGGTTTTAAGGATGGCATATTACATTTATTGTCTCCTTAGCTTCTGAATATTATGTTTACTATTTTTTTGTCACTTTTGGGACACCAAATGATGAACTAAGTACAGAAAATACGTAGCCCTGAACTGGGTATTAACGTCCCAGAAACACAACTCAGGTACTTAACTTATTTAAACAAAATTAACAAAACTCTCCTACTACATATATACCTCGGCCAAGAAACTGTCGACGAGTTCTTCGATCCCTGCTTTTCCATGCACATTCGCCATAACTCACGGAGTAGTGCTACAACACCACAGAAATACAGACACGTTTGAGTGCACAGATCAAACACAGAACACAAAAAAACTAAGATATTTGTTAACTCTGAATCCAACACTATATCCCAGCATTCAGTAATACAGAAAAAGCACGAAATTCGAGGTTCTTTTGGAACTAGCCTCCTTGACGCGGACAACTTGCGGTGTCATATGCACGTCACTGCTATTGGTTGGTACGTATGACGTTTCACTTTCATACTACCATCTTTCCAAGACAGATACCACAATGAAAGCCGGGCGAGGGTAGGGGGGGAGGGAGCAGCAGACAGCAACAGTAAACAAGAATAAGCAGTGACCGATTAGTATGACACGGCACGCGGCGACGGGCGAGAGGAGACGTGAAAGAGAAGTGGGAGAATGGTGTGGGTATCCAGCATGCCTAGCAAGACCGTGGAACATTGGCTGTCCAGCACAGTACAAATGCTACCAGCTAACCCCACACCTCGGTTGCCAGCAGTTGACTGAAGTGTCGCCCCTGCCCCCCGCACCGGTCCGTCGAGTCACACGAACTCGTTCGTTGCGCCGTAAGACGAAATTTGGTTTCTGCGCGTGTGCCAACTGCAGTCCATGAAGCCTGGCTCCATGCATGAAAGTACGCGGGAGCGGTAACGGGATACGATATATTCCTCCTTGGATTTTAAATGGCAACGCTCACACCGACCGCGGTATCCCACCGCGATGCAGCTGTACTGTCGCGGTATTTTTCTGTACCGCAGCATGCTGCGTTCTGCCGCGTACCGCGCTGTAATTAGCACGTGGCTTCATACAGTTTGCATTGTTTTGCTTGTCTGGAGGTTTGAAATTCAAATTTTGAAAATAAAAGTGACTATGAAAGCTGTAACTGAGTGAATTAAGGAATATCCCACCTTATACGATACGATGAGACCTGATTATAAAGACCAAAAAAATAAGGATAAAATATGGGATGGGATTGGCGAGAAGTTACGCGTAATGCCACTAATACCAAACGATCTTCGTATGGCACATACAAGTTCGCACGAGTTGCACAGGGCAGTGACCACTATGTCACATCGCGAAACAATACCGCCTTGCCGGTATCGCAACCGTTACCGTCCCGTTACCCCTCCCGCGTACCGCCTTAGTTTGATTCAGGCTTCACTGTTAAGTACGACTACGAATGTTTCAGAAACATCAGAAGATAATTTTAACATCCTGGACTATTATCAGTTAAAGTTTTCCTGTTTTTGACAATAGGAATTACGCACTATGAAATTATGATACGTAAACGAAAACAATCTCAATAATATGATTAAGAATGTTCGTGTTTACCTTAATGTTGCAGCCATTCTCTCCACAGTACCAACTGACTTCCTCATATTAGTGTCAGTTTTCACAGTTTTATTTAAAAGTTCATCAAAACTTGTCATTGACGCTCTGTAATATAAAAAGAATTTGTCAGGGAATTTTCGATGAGTTCCAAACATGATACGAAATTGCCCTGTTGAAAGTCCTTTTGAAATTGCACCATGAGTCCACCAGCATCTCTTCCTCCCTTTTTGGCGAAGTATAAGTTCTAAACACAGACGAGCTACACAACCAATTTCGACAACATCGATTTTGGTACTAAAGGCAGGCAGTAGAAACGCCATAAGCTGCCACGTTTTGAAAGCTCGTTTAGTAAGTCTCGAAGCAGTCAACGGCGTTTCAACTGCAGCGTTTTGAACGCTCGTGTAGTAAGGTCCTTACGGCAGTCCAAACCCAACAAATTAATACTTCTTAAATATTGGGATTTAGAAGGAAAAATTATTATATGTGAATTGATTTAAACAGTATATCTTCACTCACATCCATGAGTATGCGGAATTTTCTCAGCCAGATCGGAGTTCCTTAAACAGAGCAAAATTATTTTGTCTAATCTTTTGTGTACTAACAAACCATACACTGACCTTCAAATTGTAGTGCTCACTGACCTGGTGGGCCATATGCTGGTCTCCGGATGTTCCGTCAGTAGCGTGCTGGAGGAAACGTAGCAAAATAAATATTTCGTGTTACATACCTCTTCGGCGAGTTTTTAATGTTTTCACCGGTAAACTGATAAGCACTGTTATTACTTTCACCGTTCAACTTCCCTACCACACGCGATTAGAATCTCTTCAATAGCCGGACATTTATGTGTTGCATTCTTGTTCACCACTGTCTCTCTTGTACGTCGGTCGGTCCTGTTGTACACCCTTTCTTGATATTCCGTCCCTTTAACCCCCTTCTCAATCTCTTTCAAATATAGGCACCAAAATATGGTCTTCGTCTTGTTTTGTCTTTCGAAATTCGAAGACATGCCACGTTCGTAGATTTGCAAAGTACGATATATGCATATTTGTAATAAAACCGTCAACGACAGGCTTCATGGCTTCGAGGGGACAGTTTCTTTCATTACAAGTCTATGTAGCTTCAGAAAAACAAAAAAATTATCCTGATAAGTGTACCAATTGAACGAAGGAAATTTTAGAACATAAACTATAAAACTGACTCCATTTGCGTGCAATGTAGAGTTAGAGTAAAAATTTCTGGCCTCTTACAAGTGCTGAGATATGTAATTTTCCTCTAAAACTTGAAGACGAACAGTAAAAAAATGCTGTAAATAAATTTAATGATATTCAGTCTACTGGGCTCGAGATTGGAACTGAGGAATGGTGGTCCGAAACCCCCAGCTGCAGCGTCGTGTCCAGTTACATGTCCGATTGACAGTATTCTCGTAGGTCCCAGGGATTTCCATCTCTTGGACTCCCTTACAAGCGCCTGACTGGTTAGCGATTTGCAGCAGAAGCCGATGCTAAGCAATCTATTACCCCCTGACTACAGACACCTGACACGGATTTATTCGGCTCCAGGAGACAAGCCTTTGTGCCCCTTTGGGACAAATAATTAAATGCAAGTAATAATAATTTTGGGAAAGTCTGATTCATACCTCTGCTACCCGTTTGTTGTTTGTATCGAGGTCAGAATGCAGTACTCAGCACCAGAGTGCCTGTTGCCTTGTGTCTTAAAACTTCCTTGTATATTCTCAATATTTATAAGAAAGAGTTACATAGCCTGTATTTGTGTGAAATTGTGGTTTCAATAGCCCCTTACATATTTTAGGCTGATGTATACTATGGATAATTGGAAGGATTATATGTCGAAACTATAATTACAGAAGAAGATTTAAAAAAAATCTATTGAACTTTGAGATGGCATAAAGCAAAATGGAAAGATCTATATCAGTTACGAAAAATGAACGTCAGATTTGAGTCAGGTACGGAAGTAAACTCATGAAGATTCTGAAAAATGTTTTGTTCCCGATTAGGACAAATAGGAATGTGTTCATCTAAGATTCTGCATCGCCTGGGGCCGAAGAGAAAGCCTTTATGGTGGTTACGGAGATTTCTCGGTTATGGAATTAAATTGTGACCTTTGAACAATTAAGTAAATGTTCTATTTTTATTGAGAAAATACGTTGTCATGATTCTTGATGTATCATTTTTATTAATGTGGGTTAATGCTGCTTAGCTAATTCCATCAATCTGCAAGGTAGAAAGAAGAATAAAGCCGTTCTTTAAAAGTACTTCTTTTAACAACAATATTCGCTCTTCCTTCACGGTGCTCTTTCTCATAAGAACGTAAACTACCTCAGGGCCCCATGCAAACAGTTATGTTCTGAACAATGGTGTTTGGATGAAATACATAATAGTCTACTACAAAACGTCAACCCCCATTTACAAATTGTTATGGTGTTTATACGTCACGTATTGATTGTAGCATCCAACAGTGGGATTCAACTCTGTGAGTCAAGAAGCGGCTGGTTACGCCTGCGCTACCATTATCGATGTGACCTGCACAGCACACGAGATGGCGGTAAAAACTAAAGGTGCAACGAAAGAGAATGGTAGTGCCACTGCCTCCGAATGTTAGTTGGGTGGTCTGACTCGTCAGGAGCAGGAAACAAACCGCTCGTCTGCATCAACTGGCGCTTTGCAGGTCAGTCACTTACCAGAGATTTGAATTTGATTGATGATGCTGCATTTTATATTAAATTGAAAGAGGACAAAACCTATAAACCAATATATTTTGGGGTTATGTTTGCCTTCATTTAAGGAACAAGAGTCATGCATTTTAGATGACTGCAGTGGTCAGTTTCTAGGGACTTCATGGGTTATTCGGGGACGCGGTGGCGCAGTTGGTTGAGGCACTGCGCTGCAAACCGGCAGGTCGCGGGTTCGATTCCCGGTGGTGTCAGTGGGTTTTTTCATTGGCATAATCTTGTCGGTCGCACTATGGCCCTGGGGTCGACTCAGCCTCTAACAGAAATGAGTACCAGGAATATTTCCTGGGGGGGTATGGCTGACAACCTTCATGTGCCGATTGTCTAGAAATCCGGGAGCCTCGACCTCCTGGAACCCTCTGGTCCTGTCCAGGCCTGTAATGGGACTGCTTTATCTTTACCTCATGGGTTATTCAGAAGGGTGTATATTTGCTGTGAGTGGAAACGTAGTGCACTTCATCAGCTCAAGGAAGAAGTATTGCAATTAGGCGCAGACGAGATATATTAGACAGTTATGGATCAGCATCCAAAAAATAAGTTGCACATGATTTTAGTTAGGGTAATTTTTTGTGTCACTGTGTCACCACTCATCTAAGGGTGTCTGGAATTCCAGTCTGCGTGTATCCTAAGTCTGTCACATAAATATAAGGTTGTTCTTACGCTTCATTAAGCATCACGCCATTAAAATGCGGGGGTAAGCGGTGGCGCAGTCGGTTGAGGCCAGAAGGTCGGTGGTTCAATTTCCGATAGGGTCATTGGAATTTTTCATTGACTCAATCCTTCCGGCCGCACTGTGGCCCTGGGGTCGACTGAGCGTCTAACAGAAATGAGTAGCAGGGTATCTCTCGTGAGGTAAAGGCGGCCGGTGCGTAGGGTCGACAACTTTACCAACTTCATATGCCGATTGCCTAGAAATTCCGGGAGCCTCAAACTTCTGGAGCCCTAAGCACCTGTCCAGGCCTGTAATGGGATAGTGCTTACTAAGAAAATACGGGCGTTCAGCACAAACAGCTTTTAACCACGGCACTGGATGCAGGTTAGCCGTTAGCTTCACGACCCGGGAAGGAGTCCTTGGTGCCCAGTGGAGAGGATATTGGATGGGCCCCAAACCCGGAGTGGACGCAATGCAGAACAGCGAAGTCCGTGTCCCTGACGGAAATCAAAGCCAGACTCTCACACCGCTCAGCCCATATCCTAATCGCCATACTGACTGAGATACCCCGCCTCCCGTTTATTACAAGATGAATGCAGAATGCAACCAACATATTAATATTTACTTATTTTTAATGGCCTGTCTTTAATTTGAAAGAGGTTCCTCAATCTGCAATTTAATTGATAAAGGTCTTCGTAAATGAAAATTGTAGTTGTTTTTATAAACATCTGAAAGTTTTATACGCTTCTTAAATAACACAAACAATGCAATGGAATTTAAATAAAACTGCTCGCTCTTAAGGACTTTTTCTGCAAATGTCTTTGACACAATAAGCCATTAATATATGATTTTTTGAAAATGATGCCGAAGGTCTGTGCCAGCGTTTGAGGCAACCTGCTGCCTCCACTTTCGCCTGGTACCTTTAAAGTGATAGTGCGATTAGCATGTTCTTCGAAATACACAAGGCCTTAATTGCCCAATCTTAACAGGCTGCTATTCTTGTTCCTATAAATCACTAATGGAAAAGGAACATTTTTAGACCTACCTACGCTATAATGGGGCTGCGGTGGCGCAGTTGGTTGAGGCACTGCACTACAAACTGGCAAGTCGCGGGTTCGATTTCCGATGGTGTCAGTGGATTTTTTCATTGGCACAATCCTGTCGGTCGCACTATGGCCCTGGAGTCGACTCAGCCTCTAACCTAAATGAGTACCAGGAATATTTCCTGGGGGGTAAAGGCGGCCGGTGCGTATGACTGACAACCTCCCACTTTCATGTGCCGATTGTCTAGAAATCTGGGAGCCTCGACCTCCTGGAACCCTACGGGCCTGTCCAGGCCTGTAATGGGACTGCTTTAACTTTACCTTACCTACGCTATAATGTTATAATATTTACTCAACGTCATACAGATTTTCAAATCTGAATTTCTTGCCGCATCATAAACCTGACGAATTTTGAGATAATATAGTGACCTTGATGCAGTATAATAATAATAATAATAATTATTATTATTATTATTATTATTATTTTCAGACCACAAACACTTTACACGGACTTGCAGTATATATTCAACCAGTCAGTGTTATAGCATCTTAGTTCACTTCAGAAATGTTCTTAACTAGACGAGTTAAATCTCATCGAGTGACAGAATTATTATCGATTACTAACTGGGAAGCATTCAAAGGAAGAAGTCACAGTTCATTTAAAGCAATATCAGTACGACACCGACATACTGAGGAAAACCCCAAAAACTGCATCAGGATCGCTGTTGTCTGTACCGAAAATCCAGCTCTGTGTTTCCCGAATAAGACGGAGCGCCAAACACCACATCAACACCTTCGGTTGTGTCCCGCAGCTTCCTTTAAGGGACTGAGGAAACACATGAAAATCATACACACAGTAATTAAAAGTAATTGTGTACCACTCGAATGTATGGCAGAGTTGTGTCTCTTTTATTAACCAGTTCAGTAGGACATCACGTGATATGTAATTTTAAGTTCTGCTGCCTGAACACAGGATTTTGACTCAATACATAAGCGCAGCTGACAATCTGTCTGAAATTTAAACTGCGACAGAATCAATCCATTACCACCGAATCGTATCTGCCATAGACGTCAAGCTTCAGAACTGAGGTGTGTTCCCCACAGAACCCACGAAGTCGTACGTGTTTATATAGAACTCTCCAGAAAACTGTCCTATGTGCCTTAACCCATCCACAGAATTTTGTGAAACTTGACCACTCAGAGCCTAGTGTTTTCTATATATGTCGCCAAATTTAAAAGTACAAGCTCTGCATTTTATCTGTAGAGCTTATATGTGTGTTTCTTATGATTCTCACAACAAATATATTCCAAAATGAATTTCACATTGTCCATACCGTGTACGTACCTATATAGTTGGATCTGTATTAACAATCAGCTCGTACACACTTATTTAAACCCAATGTTCAAGTGCTTGAAAGCACTAAAACATGTCGGGTTGTGAACAAAAAACTTGAACGTTGGTTTTTAATAAGTGTGTACAAGTTGGTTGTTAATACACATAAATATATATTCCAAAACGTCCAGAACGTCTCTGGAGCCCACACAGCCCACACAGCCTCCTATTCAATTGACACCGGGGAAAGAGGCCATGGCATGAAGCTGACCACACACCTCCATCAAGTGCCCAGCTTAAGAATGAGAGAAGCTACAGTTATACTTCTGCTATCCTTGTATCCCTTCCTGGTGCGTAAAAGGGCAACTTTACTTTTTCAAATCACAATAAACATCGGTGTTTTGTTATACAGCGTTAACCGATTAATCGATTGCGAATTGTTTTTATCATTCTAAGGGTTAATCTATGCGGTCAAAATCTGTGTCTATAAATAAATGTTTTCTATTTTATTTTGCTCATTGTGCGATGTCTGTTTATTTAAAATGTTACTTATCATTTGTACACAGTGCTGAAAGTGAACCCACACAGGGAATTGTCGATTAGTCCTGCTACCGCAGCGCACCGTAGTTATACTCTTGTGCAGTAGCCTATTTGAGTTGCTCATGGCAATGACCATGAGGATCATTGTCTTGTAACGTCGTGTGGTTTGGTAAATACTCGCCAACATTCTGGAGGAACCTACTGCCTCTGTCTTCAGGGCTGGTACCCTGAAGACAGAGGCAGCAGTTTCTATTTTAAAGTCGATAAAAGTGTACCAAAATACATTCCGTCGCATTCCAGAATACACTAATGACCATCGTAGCTTTAATTAAGCTAGTTGTAGGAAAACACGTAGCCGATAATACCTGCATTATTCCGGTCCTGTGACGTATATCCTTTTGAAAAAGAGAACAAGAAAAGTCAAAATTTATAGTATTTACTCATTTTTATGATATTACCTTTTCTTCAAGAATTTTAATCAAAGCATAATTATACATACCACATCCTTTACTGTTTAAATACTTAGCACTTTGCACGCATATACCATTTGCGAATGACTTATAATTCTGAAAATAAAAGAGCAATTAGCTCCCTAAATGGCAGGACTTTGTATTGGAGACACAGGGTACGGAAGAATATGTTTTCCCCAAGGGCGCACACGGCGGGGCGGGGGTTGCCGGGATGCAGCCCCCACAAATCCCCCAAAACTAATATTTAATAAACACAGATTTTGTAGATGTTACGATATAAAAAAATTTTACATGATTTCCCCTTCAACCGAAATCACCCTCTGAAATAGGCTGATGACTAGCACATTAGAATTTTGAAAATAAATTAATAAAATTAAAAAAACAAGAAGATGGTACATTGTGATTGAGTCATGGAACAAGTGGTTATATTCGTATTTATATAAATGCAGTTGCAGGCAGTGTTATGTTGTACCTACAACATGGTTTTTATGGCATAGTATTTAAAATGAAACATAAATTATATATATAGCCTCAGGGTCGGGGGGGGGGGGGGGGGGGGG
>BLKM01012201.1:0-87556 GCA_013340265.1 Coptotermes formosanus | reverse complement strand
TGGTGGTGATGGTGGTGATGGTGGTGGTGGTGGTGGTGGTGGTGGTGGTGGTGGTGGTGGTGGTGGTGGTGGTGGTGGTGGTGGTGGTGGTGATGGCGGCGGTGGTGGTGGTGGTGGTGGTGGTGGTGGTGGTGGTGGTGGTGATGGTGGTGGTGGTGGTGGTGGTGGTGATGATAATGATGGTATGTCCCTTACTGAAAATTAAAGTCTTCTGGCATTTACTCTGTATCGACTGGTAAACAGTAACCGATATTGCGCAGGATTGTGGTGCCCTCATGCGCAGAGGCACGGCAGTCCAGGGTTGATGATGGGTGAGCATAATGGACAGAAAAATTAAGAAGGGGTAAAAACAAAATGACCTCACATTAAGTTGTTACGCTCACCATTTGAAAGTGATGATAAGACAAGTCAGTTGAATGTATTTCAGTGCGTAACATTTTCTTTAAAACGTTTTCCGGTTTTGTAGAATTTTCAAAATCATCAAAGATATTAACCGCGTCTGACAAGCTTGCACTAGAAACCTGCCTTCAGTTCCTCCCACGGGACTGCTACACAGAAATACCGGCTGCCGTGGTCTCAAGCTGCAAAGAAAAGTTTTTGTATTGTTAAATTAGCGTTGACTAAAAAACAGTAGGAGAATTTTGATTAACGAAAAGGCTCAGTTTAAAGCAGCATTAAAAAGATACTTAAATAGACACGTCCTTTATTCTGTTAATGAATTTAAAATGTTCAAACATATCTTACAATTGCATTATCAGCTGTATGTAATGAGTTGGTGTAACGTTATTTTTTAAGAGAAAGAGTTATATTGTTCTATTTTATATTTTGTACGTATGACTGCATGCAAATATGTATTTACGTACATCTGTAAGAAATTCCTTGCCTTTGGTGGAACCCAAAGATTCATTTTCATGTTCACAAGTGTCTGCCTCTGGACCCTATCCTAATCCAGACGAATCCATTACACGTCCTCACACTATTTCTTTCAGATGCAGTTCAGGGTTACCCTAAAAGCTTAGGCAACATGTTTAACAACAATGTGAGTCTTATTTCACGTAATTTTCATAGGTCATGATCCTCGTGTTTCAGTGTACCTTATCTCATACTGATACTTATGTACTTACTTACTGCAAGCTAGAAATTACTTTGAACTGACTGACGAGAGAAACGAGTGAATTGTTTGCAGAAGTAACATCGTCAGAAACTCTTAGTTGTGTGAAATGTCAGAGTAACCTGCCTGCCTTGAAAGGCCTGATGGTTAATCTAAGAGACATTCCCTTGCGCCTTCAACTCGACACCTTCAAACCAAGACTGATGGCGGCATTTGAAAAATGCCTCGGGGGGGAGGGGGAAGCGGAGTATTCAATGTTATCTCTGAAAGGTGAAATATTTTGTACGACACAGAGATTTAAAGCTAAAAGTAAGGATTCCATAGCTTCCTAACATGGAGCTTCAGAGTTGTACTTTTGTACTTATGTATAGGTTACGTGGCATGCAATGGCATATAATCAGTTTCTCAGCAATTTCCGATATACTGGGCGAAACGTGGAAAAGAATGTTTTACTGAGTGATATTTAAGCCAACTTTAATGAAAGCAGGTTGGAGGCACATTTTGAAACCCTCCGATACGAATCATAATTATTTAAGTAGTAATTAATTTGTTTCCTTATGACGCATCTAACGACGATGGCTGTATCTAAGACAAGCATCATGGAATGGCAGAATGACAGTCAACGAAACTCAGTAAGTAGGCTCAGGTTGTAATACTAACTTCAGGCAGCGTAGTCCCCGAGACACTAGTCAAGAAATTCCCTGGACTTCGTAAAACCCCAAGGAAAAAACCCCCAAGGGAAAAAGCTGTCGTGGCCTAGTTTCACACCAGACAGAGCAGACGTTGTCTTTTACTTCATAAATGCAACATTTATAAATAACCCTCGAGTCAATGGGAACCGTGCGTACCTATAATTATGCTTTCTGAATAAAACAGCATACATCAACTTCACATTTTTCTTTCGCCAGCATTCATTAATCATGCAGCCTCGCCCTCTGTTCATGGAAATTATAAATGTAAATGTATTGCCAGTAGATTAACCACTGGTGTCAGGCCTAGCAAGCAAGCTTATGGTCCTGCAGAGTGTACGGAAGTCTTGTACACGCTATAGGCGTACATATAGTTACAGTACTTTCACGGTTGTGGTCATCAATCTAAGCTATATTTTACTTAGGGCTTGCCAGTTTTATTGCGATTCGTTGTTGGAAATCCGTCTAAAACTCTGAGTTAAAGAGACCGCATATACAGATTAATTAATAACGTTCATATACTACGTGACATTATGTAACATAAAATAATACTCAACGGGAAAATAAGATCATAGATGCCCTATCCATAGTACTGTCTTCGTATCCTGCCGCTGGTTCGTTTCGATGTTTACATGTTAAGATATTTATGTTCATATCAACTTACTACCGATAGCTCTAGGTGTACAAATCTATTGATTTAAACCATGTTAACTGCGTACAGATACGTGATCTTTTCCCGTATGTTCTGCCAGATATTAAGTACAGTGCAATCTCAGTCGCAAGGCATGCAATAAGGACTTCATGTAAACTGAAAAATTATGTCCCGTGAAAAAAAAGTACAATTCCAAAAATATTAAAGTCTTTGTTCGTTACTGTAAGGTTCAGCACAGAATCCCTGACATTTTGGTACGAAAACAACGTAAATCAGTTTAAGAAACTATGGAAGGGGTTTTAAGAATCTTTAAGAAATCTTCTTGTAACCTCTTTACGCAGCTTGATACCGAGGACCTGCCTCTTTTTCACACAAAGTGTGTAGCGACATTCTAAGTGTGAGTGCTGAAACATTCAGTCTGCGAACTCCTCTATGTGCGAGCCTCATGTACAGGGTTTCTATCAAAGGAATTCCAATATATGTCCTCTGATAGGTATTTCATCACTCGAGCCTCAAATTTTTCTCTAATTGACTCTGACTGAGACCACGTCTAACAAACCGAGCTCTCTGCTTCCTTGATTAGGCCTAATAGGAATGGAGGTAAATTTACCCACTCTAGACAGTGTATAAATAAGTATGATGGATCAACAAAATTGTTGTTATATGGGAACAACAACAACAAACAGAAATAATCATCCTATTTTCTTGTTGATTTTAACGACGATTTTAGTGCCTCAGGTTTGCGGCGTCGAGTGTTGGGGAAAATTTGTGAGTGTCAAAGTGGACAGGATGTGGAATGACTCAGATGTGTTCTAATTTTAGGTAATATCCACCTATTTGCCTGGAGTTAATGCGAAAAGCCAAGAAACAAGATTGCCAGCGTCCAGACTGGAGGTTGATCCCGGGACGATCCAAATACTGAGTAGAAGAGCTAAACCACATGATCGCGACATTTGATAAAATGCGATTCTTGATAAAACTACAAGCAGAATGCATATAGAAGTACGTTATTTTTCTGTTTAAAAGTTTATTTTATTCCGCCTACTACTTTAAAATTCTGAAGATAAACTTGCATAATTTCTTGGGCAGTCGGCACGTAATTAGGCCACTGCTACGTACTAACAAAACCTACGTTCAGCATGTTGTGTTGCAGGTTTGCATGGAATGTAGCCTCTGAAACATTCATACTTGTCAACCATGAAGGTATGTCTGTAACATTTAGGCCTCCATACAAAGAATAATGAAGGATGAAATAGAGAAAAAAGACGCACTTGGAAACTCTGTAAACTTGTATTCCAGATCGAAGCGCGCTTTTTAATTCTATTTCTGTTCAAAATAGAAGGTCTAACTACACAGTATAAGGCAAATGGCTCTTCTGAACAGTTTAAATTGTTTAATGTATTTATCCTTTCAATAAGGCATTGTGTAACTGTTTTACTTTTACTTTGAAGACAGCGTTGGTTTAAAATCACAACGGTCGGAGTTACAGTTCGCCTTCAGGAAACCAATGGTTCTTTGTAGTCTCTTCTCTTCACTTCAGTAAACAAATCAGACTGTCATGAAATGGAGATAACTTGAGTCTCGCTTTCACCGACAAGGAACCTTGGGATGTGATGTTCGCTCCCATGACAAATAACATGCTAGGTTTAAATATTTAGGAGAACGTCAAAACAGGAACAACAGTCCGGGCAGCTGACCCCTACGGTCCTGCAAAAGAGGTAAGTCCCTTACACATTGTTATTTATCGCATTCGCAACAGCGAAATAATTGGAATACACTACACAACCGTACAACATTAGTTTTCCTTCGTTTTCTTTGCGTCTGTGCAAATACAGATGTAATTGATTGAATGAAGATTCAAAATGTGTGAGATATTTAATTGCTTTAACCCTTCAAAGTACGTACAGAGTTAAGCTAAATAATGCATGAAAGTTCTTTCTCGCCTCACAACAAACACGCCACTACACCATTGAAAAAGTGAAGCTAATAATGCTGTTCAGCATATAATCACTAGACACTGTGAGAATCACATGAAATATAAAATTACTGTTCGTGGGGAATAGGCAGAAAATTTTCAAGTTAAATCAAAGGGTGCATACTGACACACCACTTTACAGAGTCATAATTTTTGTTTGGTTTAAGCCTCATTAGCGTCGATATATGGTTTCGCCTCAGTAAAATTATAGCTAAAATGTCCATTACTTAACTGGTTTAGAAAGAAATGCAGATGCATATCTGTCGGGCTCAAAACGCGAATATGGACAGATCGTTGGTGAAACTGATCAATTGTCAGTAAAAGTCACACAGACTGAAGTGCGAAACATTTAGCCTACATAATCAGGAATCTGTTATCAAATCTCCAACACGCTTCGACCGGATACAGCCATCTTCAGACGGCTGTTCTCAAAACACGCGTAGTTAATCATTGTACATTTATATTTGAAATTTTAAAAATATCTGCACCCATAACTTACGTTCCTTTGTCCACTTCGACTTGTTAGCTAGTTAAAACGTACTGAACTTAAAGATGTACTTCATATTTGATTATTGAGCGACGCTGTCAGTAGCTTACATTACATAGTGTGACGTGGTAGGATGATCAATGAATAATGAATTGGAAAGGACAGGGAAGGAAACGGCAATGGCCTAATTTGCCTGAAGGTACTGAGGAAAGTCACGAAGAATATCAGTCATGACAGTCGGTGTTCCTGCCGATATTCTAAATCTTTCCCTGGCGAAAATACATCAAATGTTTTGCTGCTTGAAAACACTTGGTTGGTAAAATTACACAATGAAATCTGCTTACGCTACATTTTGTATCGTGTCTGGGCCTGTAAATGGAATCCTGAAATATCATTACAAATGAACTGACTCGGTTGAGTTCTCTTTAAAATAACACGACACAGTACTACATAAAATAGTCTGGACTATCATTATAGACGTGTCGATAACGAAGCACACAGCTAAGTGTAAGGGAAAGACTTACGACATTAAAATGTTGATGTCTTAAGTGTTTTATATAACAAAATGATGTATCCTTCCTGAAGATGGCAGCTCGCTGAAACATGGTGGAGGCAAAATAGAGAATAAGACGTAATAAAGTAGTAAGAAATTGTGCATTTATTTGGCTTTCATTTCTGAAATTGATTTTAATGCACGGAGATGAACAATACAAAAATCCCAGCACTAATTTGATAGCAGAAGGGCCGGTCCCCGGTAGGCATCGGAGTCGGCAAATTGCTAAATGAAGTTAATGGGTTTCTTTTATTTGGACGTCAGAATATACATGAAGTAATATTCAATATCTCGTTCAGAGGAATCCTACCACTGCGTGTGTCAGATTGTGTTTGATCCAGGAACATCAACGATGAGGCAGCCTAGGCCCGAGTTGGGCTGTTGCGTCACAGAAAAGAAAGTTAATGTAATATCAAATGGTTCAGTTAAGCTTATTTATTTATGTCTCTGTAGCGGTGAATTAAACATATCCAATTATGCACCTTCATACAGTAAAACGATTAGGCAATTATAAATTGGATAGGGTGTGCCAGGAAGAGGCCGTGGCTTCATTTGAGGTAGTAAGCTTATGACCTTCTGGATTGTGACACCGTGTAGTTTGGAACATATATACCACAGTTTCCGAAGAATGTAGTACCTCCATATTTAGGGTAAAGTATCATAAATTGGAGGCAGTGGTTTCTTCATACCCACCAAACTGCACCGCGTTATATCCCGGAAGGCCATAGTGTTGATACTCACCGCCGTGAGCGTACCAAATCTCACATAAGTTGAGATATTCTTCTGGAATATACCGGGGGGGGGGGGGGGGGGGGCTTAGCAAAACCATGAAATATGTCAGAAAATATAGCAGGTAACCGGGCTGAGATCTGAACCCAGGACACCCTATACAAACACGAATAATACCCACTAGATACTGGCGTTTGATGAATAATAATGACTCAGTACCACAACAGGCTAATTTCATAAGCATGGAGGCTAAAAATTTTTGCGATTGGCGTAAAGATTTACGGCAGAAAAAGCGGTGTCTTAAAATCAAATTTCGAACTTATTCAGGTTTAACGTTTCTGGTCTCCAAAAAGGGTTCTTATTTCTTAAGTACTTGAGAGAAGAAAGTAGGTCAGTGTGTGCTTCGCTTTATGACTCTCAAACTTCTTAGACAAAAATAGATTGGAAACCCTGATTAAGTAAAGGGAACCGTAGCATATAGAAGAGGGCATCGATTTTAGACAGACTTCACAGAATACACCTTTCTCTTCATGCTACCTCCCCGATTATCATGAGTCAGTCAGTACTGAAGACGTTCTTGCGTTAACCCTAGCGTAGAAGACGCAATCAAAAAATTCATATCAGAAATTAAGCTGTACTTTACATAGATTTTCTCAGGTACGTTTGCGGGGGCGTTCGCATAAGTCGCGAAAAGCACCTGTTACCTCTGTTATGTTTGTCCGCATATATCAGCGCTGCTTCCACTCGACAGATTTTCCTGAAATTTTGGGGCATTTACTAAAACCACCGAAGAACTCTAAATACGATTACAAGCGGACAAAAATATCGGGCACGTTACATGAATACCTAAGAAGGCCGGTACTGTTAACATCAGTATGAAATATTTCGTAGCTCTACAGAAGTGCAAAAGCAGACAACTGTTTCATTTCCATGGCAACACTAAACAATTTTATATTGTTGATAGCTACATGGAGGTCAGTAATATAATGGGAGCAAATTGTTTCTTTTCCATAGCAATAATGGTTAAGCGAACGCGCCACAATGTTAGCGTTACACGTACATTGCCACTCTGCCTGTTACCGTTTTGTACTAATTATCGCACTCGCCAGTGAAATATCTGCTTTACTAATGACCCTGAAGATGGAGGCAGCAGGTTCCTCTGAAAAGTTTATAGTACCCTTCTACTGCACTACATGACGTCACACTCCCTATCGCCGTAATCTTCATATTTACCTCCGTGAGAACCTCAAACCTCACACCAACCCTCTGGTTTTCACACGTTCTCCTCCTCTCGATGGTTATTCCAAACCCAATATTAATATCTTTTTTCTTACTGTTTATTTATTTGCATACTATTAGATGACGTTAGAAGTGACATAATGTATAAAGAGGTTTGATGGTAGGAAGACTGGTGATTAAGGATTTGGGAAGGATGTGGGTGGAATCCGCCATGCCCTAATTAAAAATACTAGGCCGGCATTTGCATCCTGGAACTGATGGAAACCACGAATAACCTGCCAGAACAGCCGTTACACTGAGAGTAGGTCCTCTTTTAAATTTCATTGGCGAAAGTGCAATTTCGATTGTTACAGCAGAGAACGTAAAATTTTATGGGCTGTAGCAGCAAAAGGAAGAACTTATCGGCTGTAACAGAGAACATAACATTTTACTGGCTATCGCTGAAAACGTAAGAATTTATTGGCTACAGCAGTAAACGTAAGGATGTTTGGATAAAACAATAGAAGTACGAATGTACTGAACGTAACAGCAAACGTAAGAATGTATTGGCTATACGAATTTATCGGCTACAACAGGAAACGTAATAATTTACTGGTTATAGCAGAAGAACGATGAGATTCCTTTGGCCGTGCATGCAAACGTTAAGATTCTGTAATATTTAGAACTGACGACAGAAAATTGCGCCAGAGCGAATCTAACCAGAATGTTAACTGAATAACTCCGTGAAGTAAAGTACTTCTGTAGAGGCTAACAGTCACTCATTTAGTCAAGAACTTCCCAAGATTTTGTGGCAACTGAATGTTTGTTACTGTGTTCACAGAAGTCCGCCACTAGCAACGTTATTTCAGTCCAGGCTGTCACATCCTGTTCTTTAAAGAGCACATCTACAGTACGCTCCAATCTACGTACCGGGTTATCAGCCTACAAAATTAAAATATACCCAAAATTTTATGCATAAAATAAGATATTACGCAACAAAGGTGAAGCACCTACGTAACACAAAACTAGTCTGTACTTTAGGGGACACTACGCGTCCGTTTCCAAATGTTTTCAATGTTAGTTCAGATGTTAGATCTTAGTAACAACTGTGCTTAAATATAAACAACTAAAATTTTATAAAACTACCGTAGTGTTTAACGTAGAGCTGTGTAAATTGAACAATGGATTGGTCGGATAAATGAAAGATGGACACAGACGAAAGAAAGACACAACACAGGATAGAAGAAGAATGAACAAAACTAATGATGGAACAGGTCAATATACATACTACAAAGTCTCCTGTCTCTCGAAGAAAAGAATAAAAGGTTGTTTCGAGAATAACACTTTAAAGACTAAAACTAACTCGAATTATTTTTCAACATCCCGTTCGTACCGCGCAATCAGTTTAACTTATAAAAGCCAATGAGTTAATCCTGTGTATGAAAGTAACAGCTGTTTATTCTGAGATCCACGCAAAACACATAAATGCATTCTGCGGAGAAAACGTAGAACTTTTGAATGTCACGCCTGGTGGTATATATTATATTAACCACCGAGCTTAAAAGTGATAATCAGATGTGCGTACTACGGACAGGTACGTACAAACACCCTCCTTTCCCTTACGATTTCACTTGAGGACCTTGGTAGAAGAAAGCATAAATCTGAATTTATTTTGAAGGGTAGTCTTTTGCAGTGTGATGTCACGTAGTATGGTAGGTGTATCGCATCCCAGAAGTCAATAACCTACATAATCGCCGTCCTGAGATTTTCAGATATCGCGTGAATTTAATTTGTTTTAGATTGTATGTCGTCACCTTCACTTACGTTTATGCACATCTTGGATCCTATATCTCTTACAAAGATAAAGTCCAGGCCAAGGTGCGATGTCTCCTGTAGTATTTATATTAGACCTATTTTAAGAACCTGTGTAGTATTCCTGAACATATTACGTGAGCAGATACAATTGGGTCTTCCGCTGTACACTGGTTGCAGTGACTGATCCTGCAAACAGTGATCGACGTGCATGAGGTAGGCGTATATATGTGTGACTTACAGTTTGATGTATATATAATTACAAATATTTGATATATTTACATTTAAATCAGTGAACTGTGCCAGAAATCACATTTGCACCGCAGAACCTAGGGTACAAACCGATATGACGATAAGTGAGATTCGTGGTGGGGCATGTTTTATTTCCGGTCTCTTCGTTTTCCCCCTTCTGATCATAATTTCACCACTGCTATATACCTATCGATGTATCCTCCTCTGTGGTCGACAGCCCTAACCACATTATCACTTCCTCAGTACCTAAGATAGGAGCTCCATCTATGACCAGGCTCTTGGCTGGTAACAGAGTACGGACGTTACATTTTTATTTTTCTATTAGGATTACAAGGCGATGAACCTAAATCTTCATCTTTCGAAGCTAATGCTCACTAAGCTAGTTAAGAACCATGTATTTTATTGAACTCGAAGCTCCATTGTCGTGTTCATAACAGGCCGCCACTGGCCTCCTTCTTGAGCCAGATGAATCCAATCCACACTTTCCCATGCTATAGCTTTAAATCCGTTTTAATATTATCCTCACACCCACCCCTAGATATTTCCAATGGTCTCGTTCGTTCAAGCTTTCACAACACAACCCTGGTGCATTTCTCTTCCTTCTCATCCAAACATATTAAATTCTACGTATGTGCTAAAATATCTGTCTCGGTTTAAGTGAGTGAATGACTACATGATTCGCACTCTAGTTCTCTGTGAGGTGCACAAGGATTGAAGAAATAAAGGCAAAGTTGTCTCTGTGCACGTCATTACGGCATATGAGGGAGTGGACCTGCAGCTACACATATTTTTAATATCGGCAAGAAGTGGAGAAAAGTGAACAACTTCACGTGCCGCCGCTTCATCCCCGTAGAAAGCGTACCTAGCACAACTGAGCAGGAGTCTGTATGAGCCCCAGAGTTGCTCTGGACCCTTTAGGGGAGAGAAAAACCACTTGTCCGTGCTGGAAATCGACCCACGATCTTCTATTGTGCAGCCCGTAGCCTATTCACTATACCGACTACGCTACGCCAGCTCCAGTTAAGAAATAAAAGACAATACGGAAGAAAAGAAGGGCAAAAAGGCTTATTTATTTGCTACTACCCCACAGTCTCGAAAGATTTCATATTATTTTTCTATTATTCACAAGACTTTGAGTAACAATGTAAGACTCATCAGGGACGGCAAGATTTTTTGCAAGGTGGTACAGATTACATACATGTCAAGTGAGCACATTTTTTAATTATCATTGGTGGACATGATAGAAACATAGCTATCGTTTAATTAAGAACCTTAATTAATTCATTAGTCTAAGGCTGTAGGGATTGTGGGAAATGTAGTTTTGTTTCTGTATATTTTTATTGTTTGATTTAATACATTGTTAGATGTCATAATCCCAAGGTGGTGCAAGTAATTACATCACATTGCACCTCGCTGCCTGCGCATCTGCTCAGATGCCTCGCGTTTTTTTCTAGAACGGGCAACTATTTTCACTATTTCACTATATGGGTCCTACTTGTTGATGTATTGATTCACGCCGTCAGATTACCCCCCTTCTCTGCACAATAACCTTAAGTTACGGAGCATGGACCTGGAAAACGCAGTTCGTGATATAATTGGCAGTACACTGCTGAAGAACAAGGGTGGGGTGCTTGAGAAAAACGACGCCGGCAATTCATTGATCTTCACTTGGTGGAACTTCACACAGCTATATGCAATTGGCATGCGTTGCGGTAAATACGAAATTATCGATGACTGAGTTAGATGTACGACATGAACCGCATGTGTTAAATTACACGTACGTGTAAATCTGGTACGCCTAAAACATTTAGTAGTTTAGGTAAATTAAACGTACTTTAAGTACAAACGAAGACGGGCGTCGACATTACAGAGGGCAATTCTGCCTCTGTCTTCCGGGCAAAAGATAGAAGCAGCATGTGCCTCCAAAATGTTGATAATTATCATCGAGGATATTAAGTATCATAACCAAGAAAACAAAATCTAAAATTTCAAAACCATGAAAACCTCAAGTCTTTCATTATTTTAAATGTACCCTATATCACCCCTTAAGAAACTACGGTGGTGTACTTACTAAGAAATTCTACATACTGTGTGAATGGAAATCGGCCCCCCGTACGGTCGTTAAGAAATCAATGGTTATAATGAAGAAATTAAGGGCGATGAGATGGGCGAAGTATGTGGGAGCGTGAAAGAGATAAGAGATGCCTACAGAGCTTTCTTAGAAAATCTGAAAGGAAGATGTAATTTGAAAGATCTAGGCGTAAGTGGAAAAATAATATTAAATTATATCTTAAAGAAATACAGCGAGGGAGATCGGGCTGGACCGATTTCGCTCAAAATAAAGACAGGTGATGTGTTCTTATGAATGTGGTAGTACAGGTCTTGCTTTATATAGCCGTTGCAGTCCTCAAACATAATGCTTACTTACGCAGATTTACGTATCGGAGTGTTTTTTCTACACAGTAGCAGCTTGGGTATTCGTGATAAGCCTTTAATGTCCCTACAAACGTCTGCGGACTGTGCCAACTGAGAATTTTAAAGAGGCTGAGGATGCTGTATCTTGACTAGTTACGAACGTCAAAAATAAGTGTTTGTCAACTAATGCAACAGTGTTTACTTACTGCCTAAGAAGTGTTCACTTGGAACTAATTTTACACAACAGATTCCCATACACTTGCAAACTTACCGCCTAAGATTGCACTTTTTGAATGATGGATTTTCTTTGAAGAATGTGCCATAAATTTTCTTTGCGGTTCCTCTTGCCGTCATTGTATAAATATATGCAAATGCAATTATTTTAGTACATTCAAAACTACGGAACTACAAAACGTAACTCGAGTGAGCAAGTATCTGGAAAGCGAAGATAAATTTGCGTTCATTAGTTGACCGTGAACTTTTGCATTTAAGAAAGGCATCCGTAGTCTGACACGTTCTTTGAATAGCTATGTTTCGAATTAGGAAGTTGGATTTTATTACATAATAACGGAGAAGAATATGGAAAATCATTTCTCAGTAGGTGCTTTGAGTCAGCTTATTTGATTACGACACAATACGTACTTATGACTGCATTCAGTTGTGACTAATGTACCACGTATAATGCCATGGTTCTCGGTTTAACATTATATTCCAACTACACCGTAACGTCACCAATCATAAAATTCGTGATAAGCAAAAGATTTCATATCTGGAAATGAAGTCTGTCTGCAATACTAAACAATTACACTCTGACAACACAAAACCGATTTTAGGGGTTCTGTTATGGATTAGAACCATAGGGTTTCGTAAAAGAGGCGAAATTGCTTGATTAGCTGAGCGACAATTAATGTCTCAAGAAGGACTAAGTTCCTTGAAATGAATAGGAAACTAAGGAAAACCATGAGTAACCTTAACTAGGTTACCAAGTTTCCCTTGCGAGATGCGAGTCGAAAACCTCCAGAATACGAAGCAGTGCAATTTATAACACAGTTAATCTACATAGTAACGTTACAAACCCAGTACTTACTTTCTTCCTAAATTAATAAAACGTGTAAGCTGTTTTTGTGCACGCTGTGAAGGCACTGGGGGAAGAGATGTATAGCTCCACGCGTTCTTAACCTCGGTACTATAAGAGGTAAACGAAGAGCAACACGCTCAATTCCGCCATGACAGTTTTTCCACTACACTGTTGTTTTGACAAGGAATTACCCTTACCGCCCAAACTAACTTGCTTGATTTCCATATTATTTTTAAGATCAATTTTGGCATAATCCTACCATATAAACCTATATCTTCCAAGTGGTCTCTTTGTTTCCGATTTTCCGACCAAAATTTAGTAAACATTTCTGTTCCATTCCATGTAAGCTACATGCTTCCGGCCATCTGATTATCCGTGATTAACCATCTTAATGTCACTTTGGGAAGCACATAAAGCATTCAGGTCCTCATTATGCGACCTCGTTTAGCCTCCATCCTATTGCTTCCCAACAGTGTCCGTAGTACCCTTTTCTCCAATACCTCGAGAAATAAGAAACGGAAGAGAAGGGAATGGAAGGGAAGGGGAGAGGAGGGAAGGTATGTCTTGGGATACTCCAGCATGGATGGAAAGATAATATTAATATGGATATTCAATTAACGGTGTGTTATGGTGTGAACTGAATTCACCTAATTCAGTATTAAGACTAGAATCTGGCTCTTTAAACATGGTAATAAAACTTTGGTTCATGACTGGGTAAGTAACCGTTAGCCTTTATCGATGGGCTCTGGCCATGAAATTAGGAGCTGAACCCATTACCACCCTCCAACCCCCAAAGTGTCTGTCTGTCTGTCTGTCTGTCTGCTTCTGGCCCCATAGGCGTAAGTTGGCTAATGATATGGGGGGAGGGGGGGATCGATCATGGGTATTAGGAACTTTAATTTGTGAAGACGTTAAGTTAGAAAGTTGGAGGAGATTCGTTTGAAGCTGCCCTTAATATACATACACCCCTTTCCCCCACTCTCACCCCAAATGCACACCTTCTTGTCTGAATATTCTTAGGTAGAAAAAATATTGGAGGGTCACATGCCACCCCTTGCCCCCCCCCGCCCCCCCCCCCAATTTACGCCTATTGCCGGCTTTACATGCAGATATCTGGTTTGTATTGCTTTAGATGGTGCAGGGTAATTACATGAAGAGTGCCCCCATACGCCGTCTCCGCCACCCTCTCGAGGAAAACCCACTATGGGGTGTGCTAGGAAGTGCCTTGGCTGGGATTCTGGCACTTGTTGTGGGCCTTCCGGTACTTCTCATAGTCTGCATCTTGATACCATTCTGCCTGCTTGGCCGATGGCTACTGCTCTTCATCTTCTGGAACAGGCAGACATCTGCAGCTACACAAGGTATCCACTACACATACTTATATACACCAAAATGTATACAAACACATGTGCATATCCATGTTCTGCAGTCTCAGAGAAAATTAAATCATGCTAATGAATGTCATTCTTATCACGAAATATATTGTAAAGTTATTAAAACTGCTTTTCATTTGTGGGAAATAAAATCAAGACATAATTGTAAAAAGTTTTATGTAACAGCATACAGTTTCATGGTTCCAGTACCCAGAATTCTCCAACAGTATTTCCTACAGAGATACAGCAATAAAATGGCAATAATGAATAACATAGCGGTTCCTAAGAAACAGTTTCCTGTGGCCACAAACTTAAAGCATGTAACTTTTTTCACATAGAACAAACTCTGTATGTAATATTATCATTAAATTTTAGTTAAGCTCAATGGGTGGGTTAATGTGTTACCTTAATTTACAGAGGCTTACTCAACAAAACCATGCTTACAGGACATTCATCCAAAGCTAAGTAAGAAGTTGCATACCAGACAGTGCAGATGCAAATGCACATTTAAAAGTGAGGATTTCCAGCTGTGTAGCATAATCCATAAACACCTGCATTAAAAATGGTCAACAAATTTACAGAACATAAGAAGAAAATTTGCTGTAACATTGGAAACAGCTGTACAGCAAAAGACTTATTAGTCAATTGTCAGGCTAGACTTCAGATTCCCTCAAAACACTAGTAACCACCCATGAGAGTGTACAGAGTTATAACCCAAAAGAAGACAATCTAAGTCTTCCCTCCCTTAGGTGGTGGACCTGAATCTGTAAGGGGAAATGATGGTCGGTGGCTTGGTTCAGCATGGCGCTATTCTGTCATACATGCAGTGCTGATATTTGAAGCTGGAGCTGGCCTTGATGTTACTCACCTCCGCAACCTCCTTCTAACAAGGGTCATCCCTCTCTATCCTCGGCTCACACGAAGACCAGTTCCACTGCCACTGTCTGCAGGTATACATTCTTGGAACAGAAAATAAAAATTGAATAACGCTGATGATATCATACTTAATAATCTAATTATTAAGCAGGCATACTCAGACACAAGAATGTGTGAACTGCTGTATATTTATATCAGTTACCATAAATGCAGTGTGTTAGTACATATCAGTATTATAGCACCTGACACTATGTACCTCAGATTTTCAACAGATTCTCTAAATTTAACAACATTATACTTCACAGTTTTGAATTTTTTAGATACACTTGTGAATTTAATAAGCTTCCCTTGAAACATGAAATGTAAAATCTTGCTACATCATTCCATAAAAGGAAGATATATTATGTTAATTTAATTTTTGAATATTGGTGTATTTACAATTATTTCGATTTTTCACTAATTTAATTTTACACATGTGAGTGTCCTTTACTTCCTTGTTTCATGAATGGAATGTGGATTTTGGTTTTGGTTGTAAAGAATGATAGCACATGAAGCCTACTTCGTACACATGGAAGTTCTTCTAATTATCTTAAAAAATTGTCATATAAATCGCATACAATGCAGCTCACCAAACTCTAAGTAAGACATATATGACAACTTTCTAAATCACATTTTCCAGTCAGTCAATAACTACAATCAATATTCTTAGGAGCAGGTCACTGCTGGCTGCCAGACTCCCAGTTCTGCATTGATCGCCATGTGTTTGCGGGTCCTTCTAAACTCGCTACAGAAAAGCAACTCCAGGACTATGTAGGAAATCTCCTAGGGGAAGGGCTATCTAACGATAAACCTCCATGGGAACTACACGTTCTGCAGAGTGTTGGCCATCATCAGGACACAGTCACAGTGCTCCGTGTACATCAAAGTGTAGCAGACGGCATGGCTCTTGTTCGTGTTCTCTGTCACTCTCTTGCTGACTTCCATGTGCTGCACGTACCACAGGCAAGATGCCCAATCTGTTATATACTTTACTTCTCTTACATATAATAAGGCAGGCAACTATGTACTATGTTGGATCTTGTCTGTTTCCTATGGTATATTTAACATTTGGTATTGCTCTGGGACAGATGAATACAATCCAGAAAAACAATATCACTTCTTTCATTCTCAGGTTTACAAGCAATGGTCAAGATCAAACCTACAATAATCTGAATATTCAAACTGTATGCTTACCATTTTTCTGACTTGCTTTCTTTCTGCTCTTTCTACTCTGCTTTCCATTCATTTTTCCATGCATCCATCACACCACCCATCAGTCAGTCAGTCAGTCAGTCAGTCAATTGATCAATAAATTAACCAATCAATCAACCAGTTAGGTCAGTCAGTCAGTCAGTCAGTCAGTCAGTTTAGGACTTTCTTTCTTTATTCCCCTATTTCTCATTTTTCCATTATCCATTTCAGAATTCAAAGGATTTTGGGTTTGACTCCAATTAATGCTTCTAATCTCACTAATAATTTAATTCAATGCAAGTCTCATTTAATAAAGTGTTAGCTTAACAGCTCAAAGACCAGTAAAATAACTAGTACAAAATAATTACAACACAAATTACATAAATAAACACACAACACACAGAACACAAAAACAACAGAAAAAAGTCAATAGAAATTGGATTTATGGCTTAAATTGAAACACAAGTTAGCTAAATAATTAAAACCATAACTCAAATTAAATGTGCTACTAGAGTAAAATATGTTTGAAAGACCTAATTTGCTTACTAAATATTTCTTTATCACTGCATACCAAATTTGCACATCTAGCAGAAGCGCAATTTTTGTGTGCTGCAGAAAACAGGATGAAGTGTCTAATATTATGAAACAGAATTTTGAGACTATCATTACCAATCAATTAAGGAAGGAAAAAATTAAATAATAGAAAAACATTCATTCATTCATTCATTCATTCATTTTATTCATTATGAATGAAAGGAGCAGCAGCAGCAGCAGTAGTACAGTAGCAGCAGCAGCAGCAGCAGCAGCAGCAGTAGCAACAACAACAACAACAACAACCACAACAACAATGACGACATAATCACTATAAGACTTACCAACTAACCAAGACTGAAAGTAGATCCTACTTGTAAAACTTTGTATGTATCATCCAATGGACATATCTGGACACTGCTCTGTAATGAATCGGACACTCCCAAAAATACTTCACAAGTCATATGGCAACAACAAACCTGATTCAATGATCAGCCAAAGATCTCAGTTTCTACATGGCTGTGCCTCTATGGACTGAGTAAAACTACATAATATCAGTCATGATAGCAAGATTTGAGGTTCTTACAGCAGTGACTATAAAGAATATTATGGGATATCACATTGTGCAGTCTGTTCAAAATAAGTCAACGTTTTGGAAAAACCTGCTGTATCCATCTCCTGTTTATAAGAAATGGAAGCAGATGCTTGCTCTAACACATGGAAAATTTTATACTTCACTATATGGTAACACATCCCAGAAGATTAAGGCTTTTCAGTAACGACTGGGAATTTTCTGGCCTTGTTTCAATCTGGTCAACTCCTAAACACAAGTCAGAAGCATTACTGCTTGAGTAAACTTGCTAAGACTTTAGATACAGAAGATAAAATAATATTAAAATGGATCTTAAAAGAATAGGGCACGAAGATACAAATTTCATTGACTATGGCTCTAAGTAATATAAAAATACCGGGTTTTTGTAACACGGACAGGAAGTCATCATATTTCATAACAGTAGGTAATTTTTTAATTACAAAAGTAATGCTGGAAAAAGATTATGGTTTTCTTGGATGTGATGCCTGTAAATAGGTACCAACATTTTTGGAGAAACATTGAATGAAAGAAGGACAATTTAAATAAGGAATAAACAAAAATGACAGAAAATTTGCTTAATATTCTGCTCAGAATGCAGAGATAGTAGGTTCCTTTAGAATGTATACTGCACTGAATTGCATGGCTCCACATCTCAGAGGGCTGTAATCCTAGTACTGACTGCCATTAGAATTTCAAATCTCACTGTTAATGGAAGAAGCTAATCCACAGAATTAGTTCCATGCTGGTGTCTTTTAAATGTAACCAAACTCTTTCATTACAGAGGCCACATTTTGGTGCACTGGCATTCACACTGAATATATTTCGAGCCTGCCTTGTTGGGCCACTCACTTTCCTCATCTGGCTACTCCTGACAACTGAAGACTGCAATATACTGACCCAAAACAAGGGTTGGACTGATCAGGTCTCTGTCACCTGGTCAGCAGCTATCACACTCCCAAAAGTAAATCGCATCAAGCAGGTTACCAGGTCTACAGTAAACTGTGTACTGCTGGCAGCTCTAGCTGGTGCAGCCAGGAGGTTACTACAAGGCTGTGGAGTCAAGCATCCTCCAGATATGAAGGTGACATTTTTACTGTTAAGAATAGTCTTCTGGTATGTGATGCAATGTAGTCTAGTAGATAGGTAATTAAACTGAAGATTAAGACTGAAACATTGATAACCATTTACCAGACCATTGTGAGAACCTCAAGCTTTATTTATATTGTATTGTTAAATGAAAAACAATATTTGTTTTACATTAGGAACTGGGAACATACAAGTCCTCATAATACGAACAGCACTGATGTGGTCACAGGTAACTTCCAATCAAGTTCACTAATTATTAGTTTCCCTGCCTTTTATGGAACCCACAGGTTTATTATGATGTTCACAATAGTCTGCAATTGGTCTCTTACGAGCTAGACAAATTCAGTTCATGTCCTCATATTCTGTTTCTTTAAGGTCCATTTTAAAATTATCTTCAGATCTATACACAGTTCTTCCAAGCATTCCAAACCCTTCACACATTTTGACTAAAATCCTTTATGCATTTATAATTTTTACCAAGCATGCTATAGGCCATGCTTAGTTCAGCTTCCTTGATATCAGAACCCATAAACATAACCAAGTAGCAGAATGTTATTGAATGTCACACAAGGCCCTGGACTTTGACAAATTCTTTGGAATAACCTAATGACAGGAACTGGCTGTAAAGTTATGGAACTAAGTCATTTTTTGTATAGTACTGTAACATCTAAAAACAAATACTTGACATAGTTGGAAAGGGTGCTTAAACTACACAAACCCGTGAAAAACGCAGTAATAAAGAAATGGACAAAAAAATTACTTAATGGGAAGCTCCACAGTTTGTGCCCAGCCAGACATTTAGTATCCCGAGCCATACATAAGGTGCAAACAACTAGTTGGAGATTTCACCCCTTAGCAACATTCAGTTAAGTATTGTGGTATATAAAAAAAACTTCTTCGCCTGTGTGTATTCAATAGCATTGAAACACAGGATGCCTGTGAATTACGAATTGTAAGGTGTAAGAAGCAAGCGGTCATGACTTACTTTAGGATACTATTGCAACATCTGCAATGAGGCAATGAGGAAACCATGAAAAATATACGCCCCAACAGTTAGTATCTGAGCTAATATCCAAATCTGGAACCTCAGTAAACAGTCCATACTCAGGTTACAGAAGCTTTTAGTTCTTTTATATGCATCCATCTTCACTGAGAAGTCACCATTTAGTTCTTTCCTTAGAGCACTGGTAAGTGAACCATACCAATATTTTTCACTGTGGTACTATTAATAGCTGTGTTAAGTGGGTCCCTGTCACCATGGCATGGCGCGTCCTCAGGTTGCGGATGGAGGAACAGCCTCCAGTTGTGGAGGGTAGCTGCGAATATATTGAATAAACAGTCGCGGACAGCCGACAAGGGGTGGTCATCCAGCTTGGGGGTTGGGTGAGGTGCTAGCAACTTCTCACCGTAAAAAATTACTATGTTACAAACCAGACACAGAAGCCTTGGGCCTGGACTGATTCTTTGGTACGACCCCAGCTACGGAAAAGGGACATGAATTTTGGAACATGGAATGTGAGGAGCATGTATAGGTCAAGGCCACTTATGACAGTGGCCAGGGAATTAGCTAAGTATAAGTTAGATTTAGTGGGTGTACAGCAGGTTAGGTGGGACAAAGAAGGGACTGTAAGAGCCGGGGAGTATACTTTTTTCTATGGCAAAGGGCAAGAAAATCACCAATTGGGAACAGGTTTTTTTGTACACCAGAGAATAGTATCAGCAATCAAGAGAGTGGAGTTTGTTAGTGATAAGATGTCATATATAGTGCTGAGAGGCCGCTGGTGTAATATCATTGTTCTGAATGTGCATGCACCAACAGAAGAGAAAGGTGATGATTCAAAGGACAGTTTCTATGAGGAATTGGAAGCGGTTTTTGATCATTTTCCTAAGTACCATATGAAAATTCTGTTAGGAGATTTTAATGCAAAAGTGGGGAGAGAGGATGCTTTCAAACCGACAATTGGGAATGAGAGTTTACATCAGGATATTAATGATAATGGTGTTAGAGTAGTAAACTTTGCCACATCACAGAATCTAGTTGTTAAGAGCACTATGTTCCCGCACCGAAACATTCATAAATACACCTGGACCTCTCCTGATGGGAAGACTCACAATCAGATCGATCACATATTGATAGATACGAGATGGCATTCGAGTATACTCAATGTGCGATCTTTCAGGGGAGCTGACTGTGATACTGATCACTATCTGGTGGTTGCAAAAGTTAGGGAAAGACTGGCAGTAAGCAAACAAGCAGCACAGAACTTTGATGCAGAGAGATTTAATCTCAAGAAGCTAAGTGAACTAGAGGTTAGGAAACAGTATCAGCTTAAGATCTCAAACAGGTTTGCAGCTTTGGAAATCTTAAATGTTAGTGAGGACATAAATAGGGCCTGGGAAAACATTAAAGAGACTATCAAAATCTCAGCTCAAGAGAGTCTAGGTCTGCATGAGTGGAAGCAAAATAAACCATGGTTTGATGCAGAATGTGCAGAATTTTTAGAAAAAAGGAAGCAGGCTAAAATTCAGTGGTTACAGAATCCAAACCAAAATAATGGAGATAATCTACACAATGTAAGATGTGAAGCTGGTAGACATCTCAGGAACAAAAAGAAGGGATATCTTAAAGCTAAAATTAATGAACTTGAAACAAACAGTAAGAACAAGAATATCAGAGACCTGTATAGGGGTATCCATGAATTTAAAAGGGGGGGTACCAGCCTAGAACTGATGTAGTAAAGGATGAGAAGGGTGACCTGGTCGCAGACTCCCACAGTATTTTGGCTAGGTGGAGGAATCATTTCTCCCAGCCATTGAATATACATGGGGTTAATGATGTTACGCAGACTGAAGTACATACGGCAGAGCCACTAGTGCCTCAGCCCAGTGCCTTTGAGGTTGAGATGGCTATGTAAAAGCTAAAAAGACACAAATCTCCAGGTATTGATCAGATTCCAGCAGACTTGATTAAAGCAGGGGGTAGGATAATTCGGTCTGAGATCCCTAAACTTATTATTTCTGTTTGGAATAAGGAGGAATTGCCTGAGGAATGGAAGGAGTCAGTCATTGTGCCTGTTTATAAGAAGGGTGATAAAACAGATTGTAGTAACTCTCAAGGCGTATCATATTTGTCAACTATGTACAAAATTCTATCCAACATTCTTTTGTCAAGGTTAACTCCATGTGCAGAGGAAATTATTGGGGATCATCAGTGTGGATTTTGACGTAACAGGTCAACTACTGATCACATATTCAGCATTCGTCAAATACTTGAGAAAAAATGGGAATACAATGAGGCAGTGCATCAGCTATTTACAGACTTCAAGAAAGCCTATGATTCAGTTAGGAGGGAGGTCTTGTATAATATTCTCATTGAGTTTGGTATCCCCATGAAACTAGTAAGGTTAATAAAAATGTGTCTAAGTGAAACGTATAGCAGAGTTTTGGTAGGCAAACATCTGTCTGACATGTTTGCTATTAAGAAGGGCTTGAAACAAGGAGATGCTCTGTCGCCATTGCTTTTCAACTTTGCTTTAGAATATGCCATTAGGAGGGTTCAGGCAAACCAGGAGGGCTTGAAACTGAATGGTACACATCAGCTTCTGGTTTATGCTGATGATGTTTATATATTGGGCAGAAGCATACATAGTATAAAGAAATGCGCAGAAGATTTAGTGATTGCTAGTAAGGCGATTGGTCTGGAAGTAAATGCTGAGAAAACTACGTACATGGTCATGTCTCGAAATCAGAATGCAGGACACAATCACAACATAAAGATAGATAATAAATCCTTTGAAAGGGTGGAAGAATTCAAATACTTGGGTGCAACCCTAACGAATCGAAACTCCATTCACAAAGAAATTAAGCGCAGATTGAAGTCGGGGAATGCTTGCCATCATTCGGTGCAAAATCTTTTGTCTTCCAGATTGCTGTCCAAAAACACAAAGATTAGGGTGTACAGAAGTATAACTTTACCTGTTGTTTTGTATGGGTGTGAACCTTGGTCTCTCACACTGAGGGAGGAACAAAGACTGAGGGTGTTCGAGAATAGGGTGCTGAGGAGGATATTTGGGCCTAAGAGGGACGAGGCGACAGGGGAGTGGAGAAGACGACATAATGAGGAACTTAATGACCTGTACTCATCACCAAATATTATTCGGGTAATCAAATCGAGAAAAATGAGACGGGCGGGGCATGTAGCACGTATGGGGGAGAAGAAAGGTGTGTACCGGATTTTGGTGGGGAGACCTGAGGGAAGGCGACCACTTGGGAGACCCAGGCATAGATGGGAGGATAATATTAAAATGGATCTTCAAGAAGTGGGATGGGTGGGCATGAACTGGATTGAGCTGGCTCAGGATAGGGACAGGTGGCGGGCTCTTGTGAATGCGGTAATGAACCTTCGGGTTCCATAAAATGCGTGGAATCTCTTGACTAGCTGAGAAACTGTTACCTTCTCAAGAAGGCCTCTGCTCCATGGATTTAGTTAGTTAGTTAGTTAGTTAGTTAGTTAGTTAGTTAGTTAGTTAGTTAGGTAGGTAGGTAGGTAGGTAGGTAGGTAGGTAGGTAGGTAGGTAGGTAGGTAGGTAGGTAGGTAGGTAGGTAGGTAGGTAGGTAGGTAGGTACTATTAATAGAGTAAAAGTTGTAATGTCCAGCACTTCCAGGACCAGAGGGTTGCTGGATACTCTAATTTTCCAGATACTTGAACGTTATCTAGCAATGTTATAGACAGACCTAACCATTTAATTTGTCACTTGAAATACTGTCCTGTTTTCCCTGCCACACTTTCTACTTCCTTTTCATCACCACTTACATAACACAGTGTACGTAAAAACCAAAAAACACCAATATCTCACTCTTTTAATCGCCATATTTACAACACTGGTGACATGTAATGGGCCTCTTAGCAAATTTCTGGTTAAGAGAGATTTCTGTATCATTCAGCACTGGATATCACAAACTTTAGTGTACTAATCTTACATACAAATTTAATTTCATAATGCTTTTCTGTAATTTCAGATTGTGCTACCTGTAGATTTACGGGCTGATGTAACTTCTCCTCATCTGAGTTCTCGCTTAGGGAATAAGTTGGCACCTGTGGTAGTAGGTTTGCCAGTTGGAGTTGAAGGGGCAGTGCCTCGACTGTGGGCCATGAAAAGAAATCTTGATTCCCTCCGAACATCTGCAGATCCAGTTGTGGTGTATGTTGCTACAGCTGCTTTGATGGCTTCAGTTCCAGGGCGAGTTGCTAGAAAGGTGCTCTCATCTCTCACTGGTAAAGCCACTTTGCAGGTAAATTTCTAATGAGAAACATATTACATAAGTAGACACTGCACAGAAAGTTTCACCTTCAACAGATGATAAAAAGCTTAATTTTCTTAATGAGATTTGAAGTTCTAATGATAGTGACTATGAAAATTGCTTTCTTCTAGAATGTGACATCATGTAGATTGATACAAACATTTTATGTTAGAATACCATGAAGTCATGACTGCTACAGTGTTTAGTGTCTTAAAGTGTTGAATAACGGGCTTCAACCTATTTTCATGTTTTGTGAATCTTTATAGTACTGTTGGCCACTATGTTTTTATTCTCGATTTATTCAACGAGATGTTCAGTCACTAAGATCGTACGTGATGTGACTGATCAAGCGGTCTTCCAGTAATGCAAAGTACTTGAGAACATGCACGTTGACATCTTGCTTAAAAATCTTAAACTTTTCTTTTGAAAGAATTAGTGTCTCTACCATGTTCAGTTTCTACAAATACAGGCCACCTGAGTTTACTTCACCCTATATGAAACATAACATCCATTCACACATGAAAACCATCCCAACTGTATGTATAGGCAACACCATCAGTGTGCCTATTAAAGTATAAGGAATGCAAGGCTTTCCGTTTGCTGCACTTTGGAGAGTATTCACCTTTATAATGGCCACAAATACTGTCATCAAAGGACAAGCCCTCTCCTGCAGTAGCACATAATCTTTTAAGCCTTTATGACAGCAGAGTTTTCTGGTGTAAAATATGTTCATATAAAGTGGAATAAGTTCAGTCACTGTTGTAAACAACACTGGTAAACAGGACACCACCAAATAATCCAGCAAATGCCAAAATTTGCCATCCCTGACCCACAGGAAGAAATGTCTGGAAGATCTCCAAAGAGACAGAATTTCACATTTTTTATTTATTGTGTAATAATCCTCCTTCTGATATTACAAAATGCATGCTGTTGCAATAAAGAAATTATTATTATTATTATTATTATTATTTCTTACTGCAATTGGGTTTTCACCTGGTGGCAGCAGTCTTACACTAGTACAGACACCACAATACAATAACACATACATAAACGGAACAGCACAAATTACAGTACACATGTTGGCAGTTCACCCACACAATACAATGTGCCTACACTAATACAAATATACCTACATAACTACAATATACCCACTCAATTACAATATACCCACACTAATACAATATACCCACACAAATACAATATACCCACACAAATACAATATACCCATACAATCATAATATACCTTACACAAGTACAATATACCTACACAAATACCATATACCCACACATTACAAAATACTTACACAAATAAGATATACCCATAAAATACAATATACCTACCCAAAATACAATATATCTACACAAATACAATCTACCCATACAAATACAATATACCCACAAAATACAATGTACCTACACAAACACAATATACCCACACAAATACAATATACATACACAAATACAATACAAACACAATATACTCACACAAACACAATATACGTACACAAATACAATACAAACACAATATACTCACACAAACACAATATACATACACAAATACAATACAATACTATATACCCATACATATACAAGGTAATATTCCCACACAAACACAATATACCTACACAATATAATATACCCTCACAATTATGATATACCTACACAAATACAATATACCCACACACACACACACACACACACGTTTCAGAACACCTTCACATCACTTCACTTATTTACACACAACACTTCACATCACTTCACTTATTTACACACTACATTTCACATCACTTCACTTATTTACACACTACACTTCACATCACTTTACTTATTTACACACTACACTTCACTTCACATCACTTCACTTATTTACACACAACACTTCATTTTACGTCATTTCACTTATATACACTCAAAACCCCACTTGAATTCCCTTTGCTTGTACGAGTAACTACCTTCTTAATTCTCTTCCTAAAAGTGCTTAATTTACAGGGGAAAGAAGCTAGTAAGTCTGCAGGCAGTTGGTTCCAGTTTTAATGGTCCTATTTACGAACGAATGTTTACCAACATCTGTTCTTTGTTTTCTAGTCCTAATTTTCCTGTTATGATCGTCCCTACTCAGGTAGCATGGTTTTAGAAGTCTGTCCCCTATCGCTTTTCAAGCCGACCCCCCTGTGTATGCCTTGAAACGAGCGCATATGCTTGCTATCATTCTGCGCTGTGGCAACGTTTCCCAACCCGTCTCATTAGTATTATCTCCGAATTTAGCCGCTCTTTTTTGTACGCGATTTAAAGCGCTTACCTGGCCTTCCCTGTATGGGTCCCAACACACCGCCCCATACTCAAGTATCGGTCTCACTAGGGCCGTATAAGCTAGATGTTTCGTATTATAATTACCCTTTTTAAGTATCCGCATTATGATATGAAGAGCCTTCCACGCCTTTCGCAGCGTATACTTTACATGATCTGCCCAGTTTAGACCACTGCGTATAATTATTCCTAAATATTTAAAGCTATTTGCCTCCGAAATTAATTGATCCCCAAAATAATACCTTATTCGTTCCTTCACCCTAGCCTTTGTGAAGCATACCGCTTTACTTTTACCTGGATTTATCTTCATCTCATTTTCTAAAGCCCATTCCCCTAATTTATTTAGGTCTTTTTGTAATTTATCACTGTCACTGCTGTCATTTATTTTCCTGTATATTATGCAGTCATCTGCTAATAGCCGTATATTAGACTCAATGTGCCTCCAAATATCATTCACATAAGCGAGGAACAGTACAGGACCCAATACGCTCCCTTGCGGCACTCCTGAGTTTACTCTGACTTCCTCAGATAGTTGCCCGTCTACTCTAACTCTCTGCGAACGTCCTGAGAGAAATTCCGTAACCCATACAACTACCCTCAAATCCACACCGGTTTCTGCAATTTTCATAAGCAGCCTATCGTGGGGAACTAGATCGAAGGCCTTTGAAAAATCTATTACTATCGCGTCTGTCCTGACTCCCTCGCCCAATGCATCAGCAATGTCCTGACAAACCGTGACTACTTGACTTTCGCACGAGCATCCAGGTCTAAAACCATGCTGACCCTCATACAACCACTCACTCGTTTCCCAGACGTTTCTTAGGTACCCTGCTATAATGTGCTCCATTTGTTTGAAACCACTGAGGTTAAACTGACCGGTCTATAATTATCAACTACCGATCGGTCTCCACCTTTGTAAATGGGGACCACTATAGCTCTTTTCCAGTCACTTGGAATAGAATTATTGTTCATTGTTATATCCAGCAATCTCGCGAGGTATGGAATCATGGCTTCCCCGCCTAACTTTAAAATTTCCCCAGGAATGCCGTCCGGTCCGACGGATTTCTTTTTCCCGATTGCTGCTGATCGCTTCCTTATGCTGTTTATACTAATGGTGAAGGGTTTTTCCTACGTCCGTTAATTGAATTTGAGGATTTGAGGAATTATTACGTTTACAACTAAATATAGACGCAAAATAGGAATTTACGGTGTTCGCCTTTTCTAATGGCTCTGTGATGAGCTTGCCATTTTGTTCTTTGATCGAAATATTTTCTCTATTTCCCTTACGTCTTTTGACATACTTATAGAACTCTGTCCAGCATCTACCTTCGTTTTGTAAGACCGAGCGTAAAAATGTCTCCTGAGCCTTCCGTTTAGCTACCAGTAACTCCTTGGATAATCGGTTCAGATCAGCTTGGTAGTGCTGTCCAAATGTTTTCTTATTATACGCTTTCCTTACTTTACCTTTAGCCGTTTTACTTCCCTATTATAGTATTCAGGGTCAGGATTCTTACTCAGAGTTTTTTTTTGGGTACATAACGTTTGATACCCTCGAAAATTACGTCCTTATAACTATTCCAAATCTCCCCGGAACTACCATTTCCAGCCCATAGTTCAAACTTCTCCCGAAGAAAGGCCTGCAAGCCTAAAACATCTGTTTTATGGTACGCCGGGACTGTTCTTTCAACTTGTGGCTCACGACACTTTTCGTACCATTCCACTTCTAATAAAACCCCATTATGGTCACTGATTCCTGATACAGTGTTACAAGAAATAAGTGAACTTTCAGGTCTGAGAAGGTAAATGTCCAACATCGCGTCTCCTCTTGTGTGGCCACTCACTACCTGAGTATAACCATTATCCCATACCAAATTGTTTACGAACGCCTGAAATCTGCTTGCTTTTTCCGCATCCCCATTCTAACTCGCCTGAGGTAATTTCAAACCACCGCCTATAATGCTTCGCTTCGTTAAATTTCACGTAGCTAAGGTACGGGCTGATAATCTTTCAACCGCCAACATATCCTCATTTGGAGCTCTGTAAATACCTATAATTTCCCACGTATATTTTGGATCCATTCCTTTTACTTCAACTGCTATCATCCCAAAATCCTCATCTGCCCACAACTGTTTACTGGCAATGAAATTTTTGACACAGATGAAAACTCCCCCACCACGGGCAGACATATCCCTTCTGTAAGCTGTAAAATCAGCCCTGAATACTTCAGCACTGTTAATATCTTCCTTAAGCCATGACTCCGTGCTTATGACAACATCGGGGTTGTACGTGTCAACTAAATTCCAAAATTCTAATGCTTTATTATAAATACTCCTACAGTTAACCTGCAGCACAACTAGCGACTTACCTTCAATGCTATATGCAGATGCCACAGACACAGATTTAACCCTTGCCCCAACCTCAACTTCCCTACTCATCAGATTATTAATCACTGGACCACTTTCTTCATGTAAAGTCTTCTGTTCTTCGATTGATGGTCGCCGCGTTTCCCTGGTTTTCCTCATTCTGCGGGTTCCATCTTCCAGATTCAGTGACATCTTACACCCTGTCGATGCTCCGTCATCTAGTCCACTAACTGTAGCGTATAGTTGTCCAAGTCGTCTCTTTCCGCTTCCATTCAGATGCAGCCCATCTCTAGCGAAATCCCCGTCCTCTATCCAGCTGTTCGGATCAACGAAAGTAATTTCAAGGGCGTTTGCTACCCAGTCGAATCTATCATTTAGTGCCCCAATACGCCTCCATGACACATCTGTACGCCACAACACTCCACTCAGGACAAGTCTGCAGTTCGGGAGTTTACTCTGCCGTAGCGACCAATGCATATACTTCTCCCATTAGGAAATCAACATTTTTCATTGCTCTCAAGTCATTCGTACCGACGTGAATAATAACAGTCTCTGGACTACCTAGATCCCTCTTTCTTATCACTCTGTGTAGCTGTTCAGTTCTAATCCCCGGAAAAAACTCCACCATCATATGTGTGTTCAGCTCCAACATTGCGCAACATTGAGTCACCAACCACCACGCACTTGCCAGACTTTTGCTTAACAGGTACTGTATCCCTCTTCCCGGTTTCCCCCAGCAGTAACTTTTCTTCAAGTTCCCCATTTCTAAACTTCAGATCATCAATTTGTCGCAGTGCGTTTTGCAAATCCTCCTGCAGCTTTACAAACCTTTCAGTCTTCCACTTTTCACAGCTCCACTTCTCTCTCTCAGCCATTTGAACCTTTACGTTTCCACAGCTATAATGATACCAACTTCCACATAGTTCACATTGGATTCCCGACTTTAGGTTCCTGCCGCATCCAGTACATACAAGTTGTATAACGTTTTCCCCCTCCATACCAGGACCAGGATTTTGCTCAACTCCACCAATCACTAATAAAATGGCTAAAACTGTCGAACTCAGCACCGTCAAACCCAATATCGAGCAGTCACCAGTTGCTCGGTTAGCGTCAGTACGCCTGGGCCCGCCACGCCACGAGAGTCTCCCGGCCCATGTACCCACTCTCGCCCGGTAGTCCTCCAGGTAACAACCCATTGTCTACCCTTACTCAGGAGCTCACCACAAACACGTCTGAACACAATGACCCTTTCTCGAACACTGACCCTTTCTCGAACACACTCGATTTTATAACAATCATACTAGGTCAATGAGGCCTAGGTAGCAGTGGTTCCTGTTTGTTTAACTGCATTCTTATATGAATTAAAGTAATATATTTTACAGTTTAGTTCACTACCGGGACCCACATCCACCCTGTTCGTTGGTGGACATCCACTGAAGGGAGTGTATCCACTGCTGCCAGCACAGAACAGTTTGGGTCTTGCAGTGTCTGTCTTCACATATGTAGACCAGGTGTATGTGGCTGTAATATCTGATAGTACCCTTGGGCCAGCTGCCAGAGCTCTGCTACATAATCTTCAGTGTCAAGTGAGTGAGCCTTCACAGATTAATAAACAATAAAGATCATGTATTGCTGCATGGATGAAGCCTTCAGTGAGGCCAGTATTATCTAATACTATCAGGCTTAATGGTTCTCTAACCACACAGAGCCAACCTGCATATAGCCATATCTGTCTAACATGTTTACTAGACCAATTGTAAACATACTGTTTTCCAGTTCATTCCAGTTCACGCTGAATACTCTTATGTAACATTCCCTTAAATATTTTAACTATCGCATCACTTCCAATAATATAAATTAGAGAGGTATTAAATATCTTTTCTGGCCAAATCAAAAGAATAATAAAAACATTAAAACTATATATACTGACAAAAATGAACTGGTGTGGACAGTATATCAAAGCATTAAAATGTGGTGGTGAAAGGCCTGAGAACGTAGCTTCCAAAAAATTGTCAAATGTTCCCTTGTGGTTGGGCCTTCGTCAGAAAGCTCAGCACCAGACTCTTGTGCGGTTCTTATTGTTATGAAGTAATCATCACTTCAGAGCATATTCACTATATGAACAAAGTTTGAAGTGTCTTCACTAGAATGTTTGTATGCTTATGAAGCCCAAATATAAGAGCTGACAAGCAAATTTGCAAACACAGAAAGTGACACCAACTATTCCATCCTCTCTGTAAAATTTCTCACTGATGAATAAATTTGTAGATTAAGACATAAGAAATGATGCAGAAGCCTGGGAGAAAAACTACTGGATTGTTACAACATCTAACATTTTATCTTACATCTTAATATCTTAAAACCCACAAACTTCATTGTGACAGTCAGTAAGCCATACACATATTCATGTTGAGTACTATGATACATAATGGACCACACATAGATCTTCAAATTCCAAATTTAACATGGAATAATTATCTGCCAATCCTACTGTCTCATCATTTGAATATTCTTTTACTCATCTTCATAGCATCTGTTTAAAAAAACAACCATGTCAAAAAATATTGAGATCTTATGAAACTCTATTTTTGTTACAGATTGAATTGCTATGGCAGTTACTCCTGCACAGACGTGTGCCAGGAGAATCTAGATCCCATGTTCTTCTTCGGCGAACTGATGTCACAGGCTCACCTGTACGAGAGGTAGGTTGTATACCTGGCTGTGATTCTGTCAAACATACCTATCTTTATCATAAAATTGTAAGGCAGGTCTTCTAAAATCATTTATTTCTCACCTTGAACTAAAAGACGGGGAAGAAATAAATGTAATGATCAGGTTTGTAGCAGCAACAGCAGCAGCAGGACTAGTAGTTGTTATTGTAGTAGTAGTAGTAGTAGTAGTAGTAGTAGTAGTAGTAGTAGTTGTTGTTGTTGTTGTTGTTGTTGTTGTTGTGGTGGTGGTGGTGGTGGTTGCCGTCGTCATTGTCGTTAAGTTCCAGCATTAGCCCTATTGAAGCCCATTGTGGATATTACAAAACAGGATCCTCCCATGATTGCAGTGCTCTTCTCAAACTTCTACTTCCTTATGGTTGTTATTTCAGAATACCTTTCATTTTGGAATCCTGCCAGGTACCTTCCTATCTTGTTTATTTTTTAAGCCATGATAAATATTCTTACTGTTTTTGAGCACATGTTTGCAAAGCTACTTGCATTTCTTTCTGTTTTCTTATGACCCTTTCTCCTGCATTTAACTTCCATCCATTAATTTTTTCTTTGCATCACACTTCATCTTCCATGCCACACCATTCTTGGTCTACCAGTGGGTAACTTTGATTTCTTTAGATGTCTAAAGCTCCCCTTGGTATTGACATTTTCCATTCACATACCATAATGTTCTTTAATAACTAAGTGGCAACATACTACCACTGTTTCCTGTTAAGTGTAACACAATTTCACCATAGCCAGTCTATCCAGTCTTTTCCACAGCCCATACAGAAATTCACAGTTTATATTGTTGGTTCAGCACAGAAACTGCATTACCTGTACCCCTTCTGATCTACCTGTTTAGCTGTTTGAGTGTTATCATTGTGAATGTGCACCAGCAGGCTGCCTGGACCACAGGACTATTGCCAGAGGTTCATGATCTTAAAGGTTGTGCTCAAGCAATACTGTTGCAATCTCATGTGTAGACCTGGTTCTAATTTTTAACCAAAGGACTCACTTCAGATGGTTGGGTTGTGGGAGGGAACCCTCGCTGGCTGAAGAGGTACAAAATGGTTCTCTTTCTATCTACTTCCTACACATCTTGATTGCAAGGTACCTACAGAAAATGCAGTTCCTTCAGTTGTTCTGTTTCAGTTACGTCTTAGGCTGACATGTGTGCAGGAAGAAGTACAGCGTCTTGCCACATGCCAAAGCCCAAACCAGCAGCAAAATGTTCAACGTTCTGAGTCATCAGGAACAGAACAGCAGGATGCAGCACGTCTTCAAAATCTAAAAACCGAGTTCTCAGAATTACTATCTGAGTTGCATAGACGCAACTCAGTTGCTGTGGGAGGCAACTCACCTCTGTTTGAGGTAAGTACAAAAATATCTTTATTAGCAGAATTCTTCAATAAGGACTTCAGGACATATTTACCATAACAAAGTGTGCTACGAGTCAGAATTTACTGACTATCATATTTACTATGTCTTGCAAAATTATGCACATGTTCCTCCAGTCCCCTTCTCAATTTGTCAATAAAATCTTCATTGTCCTGAGCAAAAGAAAGCGTATTCTCAGAAGAAAGAATTCTATATAACTTTGTTTCTGATCTGCTGCCTAAGAAGTGAGATCAAACTATGGCAAGCACTTGATTTGCACTCAGAAGAATTCTTGAAAGAATCTAGGCAATTCTGATAGTGGTATTTCATGATTGATTTGTGTCTTCCAAGCAAATTAAAAAATATCATAAAACAGGTCACTCCATATTGTGTCCATTTATGTATATTTCATCACCTCAGTCATTCAACACCAATCATTTTATGTTACTGAAGCTCAATAGCTGATACAGAAATATACAATAGCAAGTAACAGTCATCCTGTGTCATGATAAAAATATTAATTGATAAACTTGTCATTTAACCATGTCTTATAACCCCCCAAAGTAAGTATAATTATAATTACTATAATTAATGACTGGATGTTTCTTTCTGATCATACACAGTGGTATACAGCTCCACCACTTTCTTCCAAAAAATCAACATTAATTATTAAAAATAAATTAATACCTTGTTCAGGTGTATTCACATACTGATCTACATATATATATTGAATATGTCTAGTGTGGAATGTACAATACAGCACAAAGCATGTCACCCCCTTCCTGTTAATATGCCTTGGTTGATGTTCCAGCAAAAAAAAACGCAATGGAAATTACCCAAAGGGGCATAGATCTAAACACCATGAAAGCCAACCACTTACATGCACTATGTCAACTGGTAAATAGTAACCAAGCAGGCCAAGAAGACTATGTTCCCCTGAAATGTCCACAACTCTTTACAAGTTGACATAGTATAACATCACAGATTATGTGAAACTTCATCCACACTGCTGTGATAACCCTAAAACTCTCACTGACATGACATTAGTTACAATATTAATCCACCGACAAAGCTAATATGTAAAACTATCAAGTATACGTTCAATCCTTAATGGGATTGTTAGTGAATAATACTAATACTAATAATTGCTGTTACTGTTACTACGAAGGTTGCTGCTGCTGTTACATAATACAGCTAGGAACATAATTTGCTGGTGTTTAAATTCATACCTATAATATTCAGAAGACAAGTTTTATGTAGTGCAGTATCATATACACAGTATTCTGAATGGGCTTTCAGTACCAGAATAATCATGCTTCCTGATAAAATAAATAGTATATTACAAGACCAAATGAGAAACTGCGTAAGATAATTATGCAAATAGCAAAACGTAAATTCAAAATCTATAACAGCTGCAAGGAACACATGTTGAATGACAGAAATGCGTTAATCTGGATGATACAATTTCCTGACTCCTCTAACAAAATATTTCATATGCTACCATTAACTTTGGCACATTTATATTTCTGTTGAAGGATGAAGAGGTAGGTGGGGAGTTATGGCGTCCAAGACGTCGAGCCATGTCCTGCTCATCGTCCCGTTATTCCAGCCGTTCATTGGTGGGACTTCTATCAGCTGCACGACCTGCCAGTTTTATAGAATCACATTCCAGCACAAGTCCAGCAAATCCTTCTCCTTCTGTTGCATACAGACCTACACCAAATGAAAATGTTCTTTCCAGTGCCACCAGGCCTACTAGCTACACAGACACATATTCAACTTCAATTTGTATTGGCCAAGATAGTCCTCTTTGCTGCAGAAGTGAAACAAGGGAATGTACACTGCCTGGTGTTGATGGATCCATCAGTCCTGAGGAATTAATTTGCAATAATGACAATCCAGTGAGACCAATGGGACACATACCACCAACAGTCAGCCATCTAATTCAGCATCCCACTTTCTGTGATACAAATATTACTGTTATTTCAGAACATCCATTGGAAGTTAAAAACTGTGACGATAATGTCCCACACTCATCTGCTGGTACAGATGAATGTGGCATTAAAATAAACTGTTCAAGTGCTGATAATACAAGAAATGCATGTCAGAACAAGTATGTGGATAATGATGCAATAATTGGCAACTGTGGAAGAGGTTCAAGAACTGAGGACATCACCTGCAGGAGTGAAACTGAAACAGACATATATAAATCTTCACATATTTCTGCAGTGCAAAACAATTCAAAGAGCACAACTGTTACTGACATTCAGAATACCACACATTCTCTAAATTCTAGTCAGAGTTCCAGTGTTGATTCTTCAGTAAAACCAAGTACTTCAGGTGCTGGTGTGTCCTATTCTATAGACCTCATGGGGAATGAGGCTACAACATGCCGCAAAAAGTCAATGTTTGTTAACTGTCCACAGTATTTTCCAGTAATATCACCTCAAGTGGATGTTATGAAATACTTAGAAGGTTCTACAAACCCCACACAATCAAATGCAGCACATTCAACATACACTCCGAATGGTAAGAACAAAGGTGGTACAATACTACACACACAGAAAGAAAAATTGTGTTCTGAAAATATGTCTGCTCAAAATGTAGTTTATAAAGAATTAAACGGCATAGTGGTAATAAACTCAGAATACCCTACATTATGCACATTCAAGGGACCAATAGGAAATGAAGATGAGAAAAGATTGGTTAATAATCTTGTATATTCAGCTGATGTAACATGCACTATGCCAGGTACGAATGCACAATATTTTCCTCCACGCCAAGAAAATATTCAAAATCAAGAGTCAGTATATGATACTAATACACGTCAAGCTGCAATTGACTCAGATGCCAGCACTGTTTACCACAACACAGACATGCATTTGCATAAAACAAATACACTTCATGGCCATGATGATGCTGAAGGTAACCATCAGAAAGAAGGAAAACATCCCATCCTGAAAGAAACAACAAATCTATCATCAACATCAAAAACCATTTTCCATTCACAAAACACCAAAGACTCTGACAGCCACAAAAAGCAAGACTGTATAATAACGTTAACCAAAACTTGTAGAGAAAAATGTGAGGCTCCCAAGGATTTTATTATAACAGATTATTCTATGGCAGAAAAAGACTCTGATATTAGGACCTACTCAGTCACTTCTGTTTTGTCACTGCAGACTGATAATACAGAAGATATGAGCCTTCAGGAACTAGCCTGTAGTCTGTCCTCATCAGTCAGCAATTCAACAATAACAACACAGAAGTCAGTTGGTTATCAAATAATGGAATCGCCTGATACAACTTCAACAATGTCTTTGGTTTCTTCAAAATCTGCATGTAGTTCCAAAAGTGTTACTTCCACATCATCTATAAATACTCTGAATTCTTCCAACACCCTTCCTCCAAGTACACCTGGAAGTCCAGTACATTAGGCTATAAAAATAACAAGGCTTAATATTATACCAACAAGTTATGATGAAAGTATAAGGTATAAACTGAGTTATATAAATATAAAATTTGCACATTTGAGTTATGGTGTTCTGGTTAGGACACTGTAACATCGTACACATATTTTAAATGAGACTTGTTCTCACAGGAGTGCATATTCATGTTGTAGTATTCTGGGTGATACACTGTGTAGTCTGGAAGGAGGAACCATGTCTCACAGCAGATTGGGGCAGCAGGTTTCCCTAAAACATTGGAAGCCACCTACCTATGACCGAGAAGACCAAAATCCAAATTTTTGCTGTTGTGGGAACTTCACACCTCATATGAAATTTGTAAGTACTTGTAAGTTACGTTCTTGCAGTGGGTATAAATAAAAGATTTGGGTTATACCAGTCCAAAATTTTGCAGTATTCTTAATGGGATCGGAATACAAGGTATAGTATTCCACCATATATTATGGAGATATTAACTATACAAGATTCTGAGTCAGAGATCCAGAAACCTGAATTTAAAGTGAGACCAGAAAATGTGTACTGCATAACACAGTATGTAAAGTTTCTTTGTAGTTTATTAAGCTTGTTTACAACCTGCGTATTTATTTACAGTCTTAATGAAAGTGGACTTAATTATGGATCGATAAGGTTTAAAACTGGAGGTGCCCTACAGGTTTTGTAAAGGACTGTCACGTTGAATTAAAAAACACAAGTCTGGTACTACTACTAGGCCAGAGACAGACAGACAGACAGACAGACAGACATGACCTCCATATAAGGCCTTTATTAACTATGCAAAGACACCTTAACAGGGAGACAATAGCAAAATTCAAAATTTTTTATTTATGAATCTAGTACATTGTGTTGAGCTAAAAAAGATACGTAATTTTAGAATGTTTACTACAATCCACAATAAATAATAGTGACATACTATTTTAAAAATACTGTGTAGAAAATCCTGGCACAGAACTTTCTCATTACTTGTGCCTTCTGAGCCTTTTACATTAATCACTCACATAACAATGGTCCATGAGAAAACAAGAGTGGAAAATCGGAATACAAGTATTTCCCATGTGTGTTTTTTGCGTATCTATGTACCACATTGGCCTTGATATTCATTAACTGCAGGTACAAGTGTACTGTAAAATGTAACATGCTACATAACTGCATACACATAGATATTTTTCCTTATATATGTAGCAAAATGTGTTCTAGGTCTATGCCAAAATATGTTTAGAAACAAAAATTGTAAATTTTGATGATAGCTATGTTTTATGTTATGTAATAATTTTTGTCTGATGAGAAATTTTAAACTCATATTATAAAGTTTGATTTATAGAGGTTATATTAGATCAGAAATGACCCAAGCCAGCACCCAGGAACAATCCATATTGACCACTAAACTGGAGCAGAATTGGCATGCAAGTCTCAAAAGAGTATTCAGGCAGGAATTTTACAATAGCCTTTCAATGCGTACCACCACAATGCATACAAACACACAAAAATTTCATCCATGCTCAGTTTGAAAATGTAAGGTACCAACACCATGCTAACAAGACATAAAACTGAAATTTACATAACATTTTAGGTGCTGGGGTGCACCCCAATAATTTAACTATTTCCATGGAAGAGAGTCCCTCTTCAGAAACTCACAGCTTTATTTTGTCTGTATTAATTAATTAATTAATTTATTTATTTATTTATTTATTAAACGGAACCTAAATGTTAAGTAGTGCATTCACAACAGCCTGTCACCGAAACCTATCCTGCATCATATGAATCCAGTCCCCACACTTCCACCCAATTTCCTTCAGATACATTTTAATATTACCCTCCCATCTATGCATACACTTTACATGTGATATTTTCACTTGAGGTTTTTCTATGAACATTCAGTTTGCATTTCTTCTCTTTCCCACGCATGCTACAATCACCTGTACTTCATCTTCATCAATTTGGTCATCCTAACAATGTTCAGTAAACAGTACAAATCATAAAAGTTCCTCATTATGTGATTTTCACCAACCACCTGTCACAATCTCCCCACGCTCATGACTAATTATTACTAATATTATTAATGCTTATGAAAGTAATGACAGAATACAGGAAAATAATACTTGGAACAGTAATAAGTGTTCCATGCAATTATTATACCATCTTAAGTGTACTATGTTGATATGATTATTGCAGAGATTAAGACTAGTGTACAGTATAAAATGAACTGTTTCTAGTAAAAAGTATTATTATGGCACTACTCAACTTCCAAATAATGAACTTCACTGTGTACATGATATGTATACCATCCCTCCTTGCACAGCACATTATTATTAACGCTAATTTCTGCCACAAAACATTTACAGAGAATACTTGTATTACATTTACGAATTATGTTGGATTAAGTTTAAATCCTGTTTTCTTTTGCAAAGCGGTAAACATCAGGAACTGTACTGCTTTTGTGATTAGTCACATTAAGATTAGGTATGGTTTTCTGGGGTATGAAAACATGTATTTTGGTAGACAGGCAGGTTCCTTTGGGATGATGGCGCCGTCTACCAAACGACACAGCATCACATCCCTGAACAGAGGAATATTAACACTTACCTCCATCAGAACACCATATCTTCTTTTGAAATGTTTGACTCAATTTGATAAAATAGTGTTTGGACATTCCTCATAGAGTATCTTGTTATACTAATAATTGCAAAATTCATATTTTTGTCAAGTCAGACATTATTGAGTGAAAAGGACACAGGTATATGAATAGCAATCATAGATTTCTATTGCATAGTAGGAAGGTCATGGTAACATAAGGCATAATATTACAGGACAGTAAGGTCCATTTTCACTAATAAAGGAAAGACATGATTTTTAACTGTTTCATACACAAAGGGAAGCAAATATGTGACTGCCAATATGAATGGCTTTGAGTATACTGCATAATGTACATTTTATGGCTACCACTTTTTCAGAAAATAAAAACACACTAAATTGGAATCTTTTTTTTGTTTGTTAGTGGTTACCTATTTTATATAACAAAATGGGAATAGGCAAGAAAATAATAAATGTGAATCTGATATCAGTAATTCAACAATTATCATTATATGTCATTTGTCAATGACTACTAATATAATATAAGGCCTTCTGCAAGATATTCTTACTGTCGATCCGTCAACCCATACAACTGCTAGTACAGAATAAGCATAATGTACAACTTTAGAAACACCAAATATTATACACTCTGATCTGTGATTAACTTCTTTCCAAAGTCCCTATTTTCAATGTGTTTATACACATCACAGCTAAATAGTTGCATAATGTTCTTGTATATATACATGTATTTGCTGATTAGTATGTAGCCTATGTCTGAAGTTTCCTGCCATACGAGATTACAGAGAAAATTGTGGGACATTTCATACAAGGCATTATGTCTTGTTAGCTAATGTCATTGACTTCATGTTACATTCACAGAAAATATAAGATTAATTCCATTTACTCCACCAGATATTCAGTGTAAAGAATTGTATTACCGTCTCTGTTCACTTGACAACACATTAAACAATAAAGCACACTTACCTTCCAGACAAGAACTGCTGTAGTTAATTTGTTATAATGTCTATAATGAGGGACTGAACTGTTTTATCAGCCTTTTCTGATATAACAATGGCTTCCTCTAGCTGTTTGTGAATATCTACAGGAAGTTCAGGTGAGTTATGATAGACTTCCATCAGTCCTTCACCTTCTTTCACCTTTTCACCCTGCACACGTAGAAGCCTTATCCCCACTTTGTGGTCAATAGGTTCATCTGCCTTGCTGCGACCTGCTCCCAATTTCCAGGCAGCTTTTGCCACTCTCAATGCATCCACTTCTGTTATAACTCCTGAAACCCATATGAGTACCAAGGCAACATCCAGAATTTAAGTTTGTGTTGAATTATACTTCTCAATAGTTCTGCATCCCTAAGCTAAGTGAGATTCAATGTCTTTGTGCCATTTGGACACTGGTCTAACTTCTACTACAAACACAGTAAACTGCTGACAGAAGTTCTTAAGAATGTATACAAGGATTGAAGCACTGTTAATATTGTAAAGCAGTATTTCAAACACAGAAGTTTTGCCAGAAGGAGGAAAGATAAGGGGAGCAGAGGTAGAGGGGAAGGGATATAAGGATCAGGCATAGAGCAGTACATGCCATCTAAGAATAAACTAGATCAAACCAGAGATTTCGTGTGAGATTGCAGGCTTCCACCATGGTGTAGGTGAAGCCTTCACTCTTATGGGTTGTTACACAGCATAAGTTGTTAGTTGTTTACCAGTGTTTCAGGACAGCCTATCAGTCCCGTCTTCAAGGGTCAAGCAGTCTCCTTGGATTTTTTGACCCTTAAAGATGGGACTGATAGGCTGCCCTGAAATATCAATAAACAACTACCAACATACCCTGCACGACAACCCAGAAGAACAAAGATCTCAGAGATTTCTTAAATGTATCCCTGTTGCATTGTTTTGGTATTTATTTTTGGTCTATTTTGAATGTTGAGTGTATAATTTGAGAACAATACCTCACTTACCCTCTGACTGGTTATAATGGAAACAATTCTCACATCCAGCAAAAATCGGCATATAAAGGCATCTCTCAGGAGTATGAATGTGTAACAATAGGAATGTTCACTCAGTTTATAGCATAACCATCATTCAAAACACTTAATACCTGTTTCAAAGAATTTTGAGGCATTCAGAGTCAATAGTTATAAATATTTCTAACAATACAGCCAACCTGATTTTTAAAAACTGTCTATAGGTGACCCACTTAACAGTCTTAATGCCCACACCTGACACTGCAAGTCATACACAGTATGAAAACATGCAAGTATTTAGTCAGTCAGTCAGTCAGTCAGGCAGGCAGGCAGTTTTCTTGTCTGTTCCTAAGTTTCTCTCCATAAATTTATTACTTTAAACATTTGTAATTCCTTCATAGCTCAGTGGTTATGAAACACTACTCTACATATGAGTAACCACTGATAATGATCTGACTGAACTAATACTGATGTTGTACTGTGCAACCTTGCACAGTTTCATCAAAGCACCAATTCAATAAACAGGCATCTTACTTGCAGCTACGCTGGTGCAACAAGATATAAACTAAAATTCATTAACTCTGTTTCATCACCTTTCATGTTTGCATTTCAATGAAACAATTTACTTTGAACTTTGTACTCCAACCAAATGATACACACATCAAATTACATTACCACTTTTATTTAATAAAATATTCCATCAACTTGCACCTTCCAGGTGTTGAAAACTGAATAACAATTATCAGTCCCTTTGGACAAACATATGGGAAGCCATATTGTAACAACTGCATTTTCTGTCAAATGCTGGAGAAAATCCTTTTAAATATCACAGCTGTGCCTCAGGAAAATAACTAAGTATAAAATCCCAAGCTGTTTATTGTTCACCAACACATTTAAGTCAAGCATTCAATGGAAAGACCATATCCTGTCTTGGATACGTACCTGAAGAATATGCTTTGATAACGGTAATGTGGTTTGGTGAAACAGAAGGCAACACACTCCACATATCTCCTTGGCAAAGAGTTGTTGCAATTACTTCAGTAACACCTTGACTTATCAGCATCAAGCGAAATTTCTCCAAAGCTTCACCAGAGTTTAAAACATTTAATATGGTATCCTTCCCATCATTCAAAGTTTTAACATGCCCCTTCATCTCTAAAATAATTCCTCCTGAAACATAAAGCACATATATAAAACCTCTGTCCTATAAGGGTATGTTATTTTCTCAGTGACGTTAAACAAAGGTGAAATGCAAATGATATGTTCAATTCCAGCACTCGCTGACAAAACAATTCAGTAACTTCCTACATGACTCTTAAACACACATCAATTTAGTTTTACAAAATTTACAGAAGTTAAGATTACAGTTTTCTGCCATGTGACACAGTGTAATTTAGTACAAATACATGAAATATGTAATTTCTTCTTCATGAAGTCTAAACAGTGGTTACATCAAGCAAAAGTTATAAATACACTGTCTACCCTAAACATTGCTACTGTGCCTCTGATTGTTACATATGTTCTCGTGATTAATATGCATTCTTCTGTTACATTCTTTTATATGCAAACAAGAGGACTTTTAAGTCCTGTGGATAGTTTTTATTAAGCTGTGAGAACGATGCAGGATTGAGTCTCTTGGTACTGTGGCTTAAAGTGGCTATATTATACCAGCTCTGGAATGTAGAATGACAAGCTAAACCCAAACTGTTTTGAGAGAAACCTATCACTGTACCACCCTGTTCACCAAAGATTCCACACAGACTACTTTGGGACTGGAACCAGACCACTGTGATCATATGCCAGCTACCAACATCAGAAATGGCACGACCTATTTCTGTGAATAACTGCATGCAAAAGAAACTGATACAAAAAATCAGAATTTTTACAACTTCCCATTTATCTTTACTTCCACACATAATAGCTATGACACCAAGGAACAAATTTTGATTATATCTATTACTGTATACGCCTACGTATCAGTTCTTGTCTTACAGTGAGCAACATAGAGTTCTCCTGTTTATGAAAAATTCAATATGTTAGATGTACATCAATAAATTTTGAAGAGACTGAAAAGTGTTCAGCAGAAGTTGCAGCAACTAGTGAGATCAATATTTAATATAAGTACTGTAGTCATAACAATCATGTGTTTTACACAGTTTCGATCACATAATGACAGAAGTTGTGGATCTTCTTACACGAATACTTTATTTGTAACATAGTGTGCACAAGGCTAATAATGTTTCAACTTACACATTTCACTCTGTCAACAAAATATAATAACCTAAATACCAAAACAGGAACCTGGCAAAAGACATATAAGATATGTAAACTTTTTTACTCACCAAGCGTTGAAACAAGTTCAACCACATCACAAGGTCCATTCCCCTTTAAGCACTCTATCGCTTCAGCTACCTCCAGGGAATTGCCCACAGCTCTACCAATGGGAGTGTTCATGCGTGTAAGTACAGCACGGGTTTTAACTCCCAACCCAGATGAAACTTTTATCTAAAAAACATTGTCCAGTGATGAATATTTCTTGTAACGTGCTCTTACAGCTACTGCAACATTCTCTTGCATGTATGAATACTACAGTACAACATATCTGAGTTCGAGATATCTGTGCTAAATTTGATTCTGTAAAAGAATTCACCATATATTTTCATAAAATAAAACTACACGTTTTAACTTTTAGTCCTTAATACTGAGATATTGTCACAATTTTTTAATCAGTTCTCTTCTAGAAAAATGATCATATATCTTATGAAAATGTCTGAGAAATCATAACTTGCAATGTTTAAAACATTTAATAAAACACAATGTACAATCACCTTAAGAATGTACATCTCTAGTGCCAAATAAATTTCTGATATGAGAGGTTAACTCACAAGCATTGAAGCCAAAGTGCGAGCCTTATCTTCACTTTGGAAAAATGCAGCACTCCCTACTTTGACATCCATTACCAGTGTCTTTGTTCCTTCTGCGACCTTTTTAGAAATAATGGATGCTGCAAAATCAAAGTGATTGTGACAAACAGTAAAATACTTTAAAGCTTCAAGGACAGTAAGTTTAATACATACATACATGCATACATACATACATACATACATACATACATACATACACACACACACACACACACATACATATATACATACATACATACATACATACACACATACATACATACATACATACATACATACATACATACATTTCATCGATCCATGACAGCACCCACAAGAGGCATTCAGATATGGAACATTGTCAGATTATAATATGATTATAAAAATCAAACGTCATCGAAAACAATACACTAAAACAGACAACACAACATACTAAAAAACAATACAATATTAAAATATGCAGATGTATAATATATAAAATGTAATGTTATATTATTAATTATTAATAGCATTATTGAGAAGGCGGCCTCACCAGACCTGATCTCATATGGATGCATTTGTCATTCAGAAATTCTTCTATAGAGTAAAAGGATTTACTTAATACTTAGTAAGTTGATACAAAAATCTTTTTATTCCCTGCTAAATTTGCAATGTATTCGGGCAACTTATTAAAAATCCTAATACTCATATAATACACTCCCTTCTGATAGAGATACAGCTACTGAACACATTAATTTAAGCACAGTTCAGACAAAAGGCCTTTAATTGAAAAGTATATGGATCCTGAAATTTTGTAATGATGGTGTGTTACTGAACTAGCAGGCATATTGGACATTATCCCCTGTCTCATTTTAGTTATGAAAAAGCAATATTATTGAGACTGACTCCATCTCTATCATCAAGTAAAAGTAGAAATCTATACAGTTAGGCCCATTAAATGGAATTAGAGACTAGAGAAGAGCTCCATATATATACAGAGGATGGAATGAAGGTCAGCATACAGGATCTATAGTTTAATAGGACACAGGGTACCAGGTATTCCTGCAGTTTTATTTTTATGGAGGCAAAGTTTCCAGTTTCCAAGAAGAAAATTCTGATATAGATCTCAACAAAATTGAATTTAAACCCCTCTGAATACAAGTCCTGTGTCAAACACCAAGGCCACCATGTTCTTGTCATTGTAACTGTTTTATCAGTCAGAAAGGATAAAGGGTGGGTGACTGTGCATTTAGTAGGTCATCTCTCTAATACTGAAACAAGCACATCTGTCCATCTCAGTCCAATGAGTGTTTTTTATTTGTCGCTACCAAGTGATCTCTTTCACAAGTTTGTGTATGGATTATTTCATGAAATGGATTTTGGATCTTTGATTCTTAGGATACTTAGTAATGCTGCATCAAATGCAGTTTTCATGCAGTAAATAAGATGTAAATGATGAAAATAAAAGGAATTGGAAGAAAACTGTCATGGATTATTTAGAGGTATTACCCTCTCTACAGAAATTTAAGAAAAACTCCCCCATCAGGAAAGCTCTGTTCTGTAGCAGAGATTCACATATTTACCTCCTCAAACAAGCTATATGCATTATTCCCCACATAACTGTACCTGGTTTAAATGATGGTATTCTGGATTATGACATCATGTAGCCTAGTAGGAGATTAAAAACGTTTCAGATAAATTTCACATTGCTCATACCGTGAATGATTACACTGGTCTACAAGGAAAATTCTTCAAGCAAACTACCCTGTAAATTGGTCAAAGTTTGAGCTTCTTATTCAAAATCTGTACTTAGTTTTTCTCCAGCACGTATACTTTTCTAGATGAGGCGGGGGTGGGAGGGGTAGATGGCTATTTTCATATGAAAACCGGATTGAAAATTTTAATTTATTCACATAACATAATCATGTCAAATATGTTTATTCTTGTCAAAATATTCATGAAATATATAATTAACCTTTTTATAAACAGGTCTGAATATATCAGTTGTCACCATAGGTTGTGATATTCACTAGAAAACATGCCGTTGCATTGTTGTTTTTTATGTTTTCTCAGGAACTTTCGAGAAATGGTTTCTCAGCAAAGAATACACATAAAATTGTGTACCCAAACCTAAACTCTGCAATGAGACCAATACCACATGATGACAATTTACCACTTTCAGAGCCTCCAGAGAATGGACTGGCATTTTTAGAACAAATGGAATGTGAAGCCAATTCTTCACTTGAAGCCATTCAGCATTCTTCAGATGGTCAATACATCCCAGAGAAGAGGACTTCAGAACAAAACTATCTGATCGGCATGAATTACATGATCCCATTCGAGCCCTTCCTCTGTCAAAAGACAAAACAGAATCTCTTGCTTCTAGATTGAAGCAAAAAAAATCTTTTAGAGAGTGATGTCAGAGTTTTGCCACTACTGAATAAGGAATAATGTTTTGAAAACATTTTTAAGGCAGATGGTCCCATGATCTTCTGCCACAACATCAGGGGCCTCTTTAAGGAAGTGAAACAAGAACACAACCCATCAGATTGGCGGTTTTTCATCGACTCTTCACAGCGAAGGCTAAAAGCTGTCCTTCTCCATAACAGAAATACCAAACCTTCCATAGTGTTTGCTCACTCTGTACACTTAAAGGGAACTTATAATAACATGAAAATACTACTAGAGGCAATTCTGTATAATGTCCACTAACGGAACATCTACGGAGATCTGAAGGTGACTGGTATGCTAATGGGTATGCACAAGTCTTTATGAAGTCCTGCTGATTCTTACGTTTTTGGGATAGTCACCTGCAGCCAAATGTTACATCAAGCATGACTGGGAAACAAGGAAGACTTATGAGCCAGGAAAAGACAGTGCCCAGCATATTCCTCTCGTTAATCCAATGAAGATAGTCCTTCCTTCTCTCCACACAAAACTTGGGTTGATTAAGTGCTTAGTGAAAGCAACGGCTAAGACAAATTCAAAATGATTGCAATACTTGGGTAAAAAATTTCCCAACATTAGCACTGCATAACTGAAAGAAGGCATCTTTATGGGACCACAAATCCAAGAAATCCTGGAAGATGAAGCCAATGTAGAAACTGACTGACACAGAATGAGTAGCTTGGGAAAGCTTTAAGTGGGTCTGTGCAGACTTCTTAGTCAGAAAGAAATCTCCTGATTTGTGATGGTATCCAGAAACTTCTGAATGTGTATAAGGAAATAGGATGTTGCATTGCACTTAAAGTTTACTTTTTGCATTCACATTTAGATTTCTTTCCAGAAAACCTTGGTAAAGCCAGCAATGAGCAAGGTGAATGCTTTCATCAAGATGTTAAGTCAATGGAACACCAGTATCAAGATTTCTGGAACGACTCTATTGTGGCAGATTACTGCTGGATGTTGTACCATGATACTCTAGACATAGTATAGCACAGAAAGAGAAAGTCATCACATTTTTAGCTTTTGCTTTCAGTAGAACTAATGATGTAGTTTATACCATATCATGTTTTATGTCCTGGAAGTGTGCCTATGGATCTGACTTGCTACAATTTTTGTGAATATTAGAGCATAAGCTGTCCTGTAAAAAATACACACGCCATGAAAAATTTAAAAACATTTTCATAATCAGCATGAAAAATTAGTCTAGAAAAGTGTGTTTGTATTTCTGATGATTAAAATAAGTTTTATTTCAAAATTACGAATTAAAAGTATTAATTTTTAACTTTTAATTTTGCATGACACTATGAGGATAATCCTATGGGATAAAAACACATAGGACTAATATATAAATACTGTAAATGTTGTAATATAAAGATATTTGAATAAATTTCATTGGTTGGACAAGTTTTGTTTCAGATAAACTTGCTGCCTGCAGTTTAAGGATAGAAGAGTCACTTGCTCTGATGACAGAAGCAGCATGTTCTTCAGAAACCCAGGTAAACACATACCATATTACACAATGTCATAACCCAGAATACTGTAATCTAAATCTTCAAAGCCAAGTCATTCCATGCCATATCAATGAATACTGTCACATGCCTGTGGCAGATTGACATTCTATTTCAGTGAAACAGGCTATAACCACAGGTTTGTATGACACATGGAAAAGTACAAAGTACTTTGTCTAATAAGTCAGTGGCTCTGAAGGCTAAGATTGCTAAAGATTGGGTGATGCTGGCCATTTCCACGTCATTAAATGATACAGAATGTCATATGTCCAAAACCAGCAGAGATATCTGGATAAACCTGACAACATACGTAATTTGCATAAGAAGCTACAAAATAAACATAGAATTCTGTTATAACAGTTCTGTGATAATTTCAATTTTATCCAGTTTAGCTTCATGCAAGAATGTACATACAATTCATCTAGCGCAGCCTGTTAATTTTATGGTGTTCTTTAATCCATGATTGGAAATAACAATCATACTTGTATATATGCTCTATTTCTCTCAACTTCTACAGGTTAAATATATTAATGAACACATATAGTAACAAACTGACCTACAACAAGTGGTATGCTATCCACAGTAGCAGTGACATCCCTGCGCTTATAAAGTTCTTTGTCACCAGGTGCCAAGGTCATTGTTGGCCCTGCAATGAAGCAGCCTGCTGTCTCCAGTGCAGACTTCATCTCTGTCTCTGATAACTGCACACGGAACCCTAAAATGAAGCATTAGTTTCTTTTATTAATCAGATGCCCACGAGGATGAGCATCAAAATTATTCATTTTCTGTGCACTTAAAGAGTAAAAGAAAATAACTAATTCCAACAAGTAAGGTCCTTTTTGAGAAGCTCGTCAATAAATTTTATGAAACTCACAGATTCATTACCGTTTTCACATAAGCCTGCCACTTGTCCCCACCCTGAGGCACATAAACCCAGCCCATGCCTTCCCCACCTATTTCTGTATGATAAATTTTAATACTATCATCCCTGCTATGTTTAGGTCTTCCAAGCGGCCTCTGTCCTTCATGATGTCCAACCAAAACCCTGTATGCATTTTCCTTCTCCCCCTTAAGTGCTGCATGCCTCTCCCATCCCATCCACCTTGATTTGATCATTCTAATAATATTTGGAGAGGAATAGAAGATCATGAAGGCCATTATGCAATTTTCTCCAGCATCCTGTTACTTCCTCCCTCTTACACTCAAATACCTTAACAGCAGAAACAAACAAACTTTATACATAAAACAAGCACTGACAGGCTCTAGGATTTAAAGCAGAAAGAGCTGATTCTTCTGCAATGGACATAAGTAGGTAACTTAAATACTGTAAATTTATCATAGCATTCTTTTCAAGTATAGCTTAAGTCACATGGCTTTACCATCTTCAATTCATATTATTTTTCATACTGAACTACAGTTTAACCCAGTTATAATGACATCAGTTTATACAGTGTCAGACATACTGTGGTACCAATTAATTCCTCCCTGTTCACCATAACATTACACTCCTTGGTTATAAAAACACTTGTTTATAATAACACACAATACTCAGTTCCTTTCACGACATTATAACCAAGTTTGACTGTATTGATTATACATCACTTTCATTTCATTCTCCACTATTTAAATGTTAATACAGTACCTGCAATGCTTTCCAGTTTGTCCAGTGTACCCCCTGTATGTTCCAAGCCTCTGCCTGATATCATAGGCACTTTGAAGCCACAGGCTGCCAGGGCAGGCGCAAGAACCAAAGATATTTTGTCTCCACAGCCACCTGTACTGTGTTTGTCCACCAGGAATTCTTCCCACTCTGGGTTCCAATGAAGCTGGTCACCTAAAAAGGAAAATGGAACATCAACATTGGCCATCACTAGGTGAAAAGTGATTTATTAATTCATTAATGGCAGTTATAGACAGTGATCTTAATTGCCAGTGACTACTGGACTGTGAAATCATATAGTCTGATAGAAGCATACTGACATTTAAGAAGCACCTGTCTTTAGGGTAGAGGAGTAAGCTATGTGGGAAAAAACAGTAAATGATCTAGGATAGGCAAGCACCCATTGGTAAACTCTTAGCTCAGCTCCTCTGCTTTAATTCTTTTCCAGGCCTAATAAAGGAAAAAGCAGTTACACCAAAAATGCCTGACATGCTTCACATATTATAACATTAAACTAGGTGATCTGATAAGGTCAAAATACACTAAATGCCAAATAAATTTGTTAGGGGTTATGCAATGAGGAACACAGTCCTGATATATATAACAATCTGTAGCCAATAAACAAGAATTACTGCTCTATTCTCATTGGCACTACGAAACTTAAAGCAGAACTATATTAGTTGCTGGCAAAGAGTATGTTGAATTAAAACAGCATTCATATATTTGAGAGTCACCTGAATGGACCATTGCTGTGGTGAGGCTCACTGTCTCTTCATCTGTAAGGCCATTCAGATACATAGCCATTAACATGGCCCCTGTAATAAAATAAAGATATAATTTATGTATACATTTCTTTGCCAGAATCTTAACTTCAAAACAACCAACAAAAGTTGCTACATATAAGGGTGAAACTTTGTCACTCTAAGGAAATGATATAGATGGAGGGTACTTGAGAGCAGGTAGCTGAGGATGATATTTGGAACCAAGAGAGAGGAAATAACAGGAGTATGAAGAGAAATGCAGGGTGAGAAGTTCCAAATTTATTCTGTTTATGCAATAGTGTTAGGTTGATGCCATCATAGGAGAGATGGTAAACGAACATGAAAATGTAGTTGCAATATCTCAAAGAAAAATCACTGAGTAGAACTAGGCACAGATGGAATGATTATATTAAAATGGGTATTAAAGAAGTATGGCATGACAGTGTGGACTGGATTCATCTAGCTCACAATAGTGCACAGTGAACCTGGCTGGGTATATCAACATTGTGGCAGTCAATTCTCATGCCTCATTCAACCCAACACAAAGCAGTATTCAGCTATTGCAAACATAATAATAAATGTTCATTTTCCATAAAAGGTCTTTTCAATGATTATGAGCTTCTTAAGGGCTCTGTCTCATGCTGCCCATTACTTAAAAGTCACCAGTACTTGTTTGATACCCTTTAGGTTTTGAAGGCCATACCTCGTGGTTTTTAAAGCTAACCTTACTACCAAATGCTGCATTTGCAGCACACTGGAATATTAAATTCACTCCTTGCCCTTTAAGCAATAGATATCATGTTCTTAGGCATACATATAAATGGTTAAAAGATTAACACTACCTTTTTCTTTTAAATGTTCACTGAATGCTGGGAAATTTATAATCCTCCGACAGTCCATGCCATTTTTTGGGAGGGTGGGTAGAACACTAACAATTATTTATAGGAAAAATTATTAATGTAGACTACTTAATACTCAAAGGTTCTGTCAGTGTTGTGCAATGTTAAACAAATCTGTTTTTGAGATATTGAAAGCCACAGACAGAACTGTACGTAAAAACGAAGTAGGAAAGGAGTTAACTCTTCAGGCAGGTTGCTTATGTTACTGCCACATGATGGAAGTTTTATTAGCCCTGACTTGTTTCAACATAACCGAATTTTAAACTTGAACTCCACATTCTATTTCAGCCTTCACAGTACAAGCTAATTTGATAGATAATATCTTACCAGTTTGACAGTCCTGTACATTACCAGTGACCACATTCTGGATAAAGAAATTTATCTCTTCTGGTGTAAGTTCATCACCATCTCGCTTTTTTTTAAGCAATTCAGGGATGCTTATAATGCCAGACATTCTTGTGTTTAATGATCAGATTCTATTGTAACCTGTAAAATATAAAAAATTCATGCCATAAATAGAAACATCATGTTCAGTTACAAAACACTGCAAAGTAAGGGTTAAATTTGTAAGACATTTTCCTCAGATGCTAGGGAATATTCAGACCGAACACTCAAATTTTTTATTACTGGACACAAAATTCATAATAAATCTATATTAACATCTATTACATTTTATAACACAATTAGTGACCACTGAAATTTCTTTTACATAAACAAATAAATACACTTCATTATCTTTAACTAACAAAAGATTACAAATATTCCTGGGAAATATGACCTTGACATTCTCAATTATTTCAAGAAGTGCTTGAGATGTAAAATGACAAAATACTATACACTCTCTCTTTGTACTCATAGGAACACAAAGAAACTAGACCTGCAATCTTTCACACATACACTGTTCACTTATTCATGTATTACTGCTTATGATAAGGTTGAAGATATGTATTTTAAGCTAAAAATTTTCGTACGACCACCAACGGCCATAACAGCAATAGTTAGAACAAAAGCAAGTAAATAAAAAAAGAGGTCAGTAAAATTTTATATTATATTACACAAATTTATCAAAATAATTGGGTAAAACTCCCATCTAAATTGCTTCTCTTCAATTGCAATTATCATTTGGAGTTACTACATCCATAAAAAAAACAGACATTTTCACAACTTTTCAATTTCAAACACAACCACAAGACTTTTCTTCTCCAGACAATCACGTTTGGAAAGTTCCTATAAAAAAATAGCATCAGAAGTACTAATAGAAATTTAACCTGATGTCCAAGCATGAAGTCTTGCTGCTGGGAACTGTGAAAGGACAAGCAGAAATTCAACTGAAACATACGCAACTTAAAGGAAAATTAAGCACTGTTAGTTCAAACACATTATCAATTTGAAGAATTCCATGCCTTAATGTCTGTTTACATTGATAAGCTGTAGTAAGTAACAGAAAAGTAAATATGCCACCTCATAGATTTTCCAGTGCTCAGCAAACAATTATTTAAAGGAAATAATGTGCATAGACTTAAGTAAGCATAAAAATAGCACAATATATTATGACATTTTGAATACTGCTTCACGAATAATACCAAAATTTTTTTTGTATGCTCCTAAACAACGCCTAACTCAGCATATCAAACTTTAATTTATAATGTATTTGGGTATTGTACAAAATATGCTGAAACCAAAACTGTAGTCACCAAAATTTTGAAAACACATATTACTGGTTTTGTCACACCATAAATTCCAGAAAACCTAGTCAAACAGGGCATAAAACTAATTAAAAAGTCTCTAACTCACATTTATAATACTTTGTTAAAATCCAGCATTTTTCCAGATGGGTTGAAAATAGTTAAAGTAAAACCTCTTCATAAACAAGAAAGGTAAGGTACACATAAATGTAACATTTAGGTGCATTCGCAAAACCGTTGTTGCTGTGGAAAAGCAATAAGTATTACTTACTCCACATGTGTTACTGTAGCCTTACTCACCCAGCAAGCAAAGTGTATGTGCAGTATTATATTGTTACCTGTGGTGTATATGGCTCTATATTTTTCCACATTATCTCACAAATGGCACGACTTTCAAAAAAAATTTTTGAACATGAACTGTGTTTTGATTTCCTCTACAACTTTTGTCTGAAACATTTCTTATTCTAAAAAGAATTCACCTAGATATTATCATCAATGTACAGAGGTCTTCCTATAAAGCACCCGTTATACTTGTCATATTGTAATCAAACTTAAGTTTTCCCGACAGATTTCTCAAAAGTACTCAAATATCAAATTTCATGAAAATCCATTCAGTGGAAGCCGAATTGTGCCATGGGGACAGACAGACAGACAGACAGACAGACAGACATGACGAAGCTAATAGCTGCTTTTTACAATTGTGCAAACGTGCCTAAAACAGGGATATAAAGAATGTAAAGAATTATAGACCAATATCAATTTTATCATTTTTTCTAAAATGTTGGAAAAATTAATGTGTAACAGGTAATCAGTTTTGTAATAAAAAACACTATATTAACAGACGCCCAGCTGTTTCCCAGGAGAAGAAATCAACTGAAACAACAACTCAGTCTTTCACTGAAATTCTACAAGAGGCTTTGGATAGAGGTTTATGTGCAATTGGAATTTTTTTATTTAACAAAAGCATACAGTATCATAAATCATGACCTATTACTGGATAAACTGGATTCTTATGGTATAGGGGGCATAACAGACTTGTCATTCAAACCATATTTGAGCCACAGAGAACAGTTTGTTGAAATAAACCAAACTGATCATAGAAACTCTATACAGAATAAACATCATTCTTCTTACTGGGAAATGAAACATGGAATACCGCAATGCTCAACTCTTTGGCCTCTTTTGTTTTCACTATATATAAAGGATATTCCATTAAATATACAAGGGACAAATTTGGTTTTATTTGCAGATGATATCAACTTGTTGACCATTAAAAAATATGAAAGTGCCCTTCCACATAAAATAAAAAATGTTATGAACAAGTTCGAAACTTGGTTTCACAAAAATAACATTATAATAAACACTGAAAAAACGATAGCCATATCATTTCATACTACACAAAAGACTTCCTGTAAGACCACAAATCAATTTCAAAAATATGTATATTAGCTATAAATCAAAATTAAGATTCTTATGCAGAAAATCTGAAACAGAACACCCAAGTATGATTATTAAGGCCCAAAGTGAATTAAGTATTTTATATTAATAAATCATTAAAGAAAGTAATGAGTCTTTATACGACAAAACTTTTTTATTATGCACATTTTCATGCTCTTCTGAGATATGGCATAATTTTTTGGGGTGGGGATAATAAAAGGGACACCGTGTGTAAATTACAAAAAAGGGTTATTCGAATAATTATTGGTGTTGTAAATATATGGCTTGTAGACAGATATTTTAAGATGACAATATTCTCACAGTGGCTTCCTTATAAATATATGAAGTAGTATGTTACATTAAACAGTATGAGGATTCACTGGAGCATAATGTACAATTTGTTACTGCAATACACAAAGAAAACAGGAACAACATGTTCACTCATGCAACAGATGCCTTTTCAGGAAAAGTGTGGTGAACATGGGAATTAGACTCTGCAATAAGGTGCCAGATTACATAAAAATTTGGTCAGGATTAAATCTTTTAAAACAGAGCTGAAATCTTTCCTGTTACAATATGTATTTTATTCAGTCAATGTATTTATATAATACTGATTGCATATGGATTATATGAGTATGGATATCTTACATTACATTATATTGTATTTTGTTGTTTTAATGTTGATTTATTGTGAGTTCAGCCTTTGTCATATATACCGTGTAAATGATTTTGACATGATATATAAGTTGTAAATTGAATTTGACATGTTCAATGTCACACGTGTGACTAAGTGGATTGAATGAATGAACTAAACTAAACTGTAAACTGAACTAAACTAAATACTGCCACAATCACTCGACTGAACTTGCCAGACTGCAGGCTTCTGCCGTGATGTAAATGATGTCTCGCTCTTCTGGGATGTTGCATGGCGTAGGTTGGTAATTGGCTACTGACATTTGAGGATAATGTATTGGTCCCATCTTCAAGGTTCAACAGTACAAGAAGAGTTACTGGTAACATCCGTTATCACCACCAACCCAGGCCGTGCAACATCCCAGAAGAGTGAAGACTGTTTGATGGTGACCAAAACTGATATCACAACTACATTAAAAAATGTCATACAACCTCCTTTCTGAACTGTGGTCTTCTGGGATGTGACATAATGCAGTCTTCTAGGTGGACAATGACGTTTCAGAGGAACATGCTGCAACTAGTTGCAGGGTTGAAGTGAGTAAATATGAATAGGAACCCAAAGCACTTTCTGTTGTAAAAACTGAAAACTCCTCTCCTTGGAATTTTGACCTTGCTCAGAGAGTCACTTTACTTTTTACATAACTAACTTCTTGCCAAAAGACTTCTTGAGTAACTGACAGTTACTTGGCTCTTCAAGAAATACCCCGCTCTCTTTCTGGAAAACTGAAAGTGCAAGAGTTTTTACACAAGCCCAGCATTTAACCTATTCTAAGCCAGCTCAATACAGCCCATGCCCACTCATCCAAACTCTCTGCCTTCTGCATTAATATTTTCAGTCTACTTCAGCCTTCTTTCTCCATATGGCCTCTTCACTTCATATTTTCTGACAAAAAATGTGAGTGTTTTTATAATTTTCCCCATATGCAATCTATGTCTCAGAAATCTCATTCTCTTTATTTTGTTGACCGAAATATAAGTCACATAGTGCAAGGTACAAAACTCCTCATTATTTAACTTCATATAGCCTTTGTTACTTATTTCTTAGATTCAAACATCTGGCTCAGAACTTTGGTCTTCCTTCATACAACAATGATCATGTTTACTGTACTTATCATAAAGTAAAGAACATCTTACCCAGAACTTCGGTCTCAAACCTACATAAGTCTTCCTTCATAAAACGATGCTCATGTTTACTGTACTTATCATAAAAAAAGAAGAAATGTGAAAACAGCACATAAACAAACATTCCATATCAGTCATCAAGTGTTGTATAGATAATACATAGCAAACCAGCAGAAACTGAGCTGATTGTCGACCTTTGGAATTACTTCGGCGGCCTGCGAACCTTTCCAAAAAAGAAACTGTGAATGCTGCCCAAACATTACAATTTGTACATAGAAACATTCGATTTTGTAACATGATAAAATCTGTTGTCAACTTCTGAAGAGCAAAATTTCTGTGTACAAAATCCAAAGCAACGTCAAGTGTCTAATTTGCCACCCCCCCCCCCCTCCCCACACCAAAAAATAATTCGATTTCTTCTGACAGTATAAAGTTGAACATCATTATTAGGAAAATAAAAAAAATATGACACAGCCCCATACTACACTGAAATTTGCTGTTCATCCTGCCTCAAGGTGTTAGAGGCATTACATGACTTTATAAGTAAAATTATTACACTTTCGGAAATGAAAAAAGATATTAGAGTCAAAATATGAAATGGTAACTAGTTCTGGCATTTTATTTGATATGACAAAGCAAGTAAAAGAGTTAAATACGAAATTACAAGGACGAGGATAGTTAATAACACCATACAAATATAAATGCTTTTAAGATAAAACTTCAGCTCTGGAAAAGGCAAACAGAAAGTAAAAAAATTAATATATTTAGAAAATTGTGAATCATTTATTTTGCACCAGTCTAAGCTGTGGTTAAACTGTGACTCAGAAAATACCGGAATGCTAGGAATCAAATTTGAAAATCCATTTCAAGATTTTAAGCTCTCTGACATGGAATTTGCCATCTTCCTTGCACCACACAATTTTGATGTTGATAAGGCAAGCGAAGATATACAAATGGAACTACCAGTCGTGCAATATTATTGTTCTCCAAGAAAAATTGAGTGACACTGCTGTGTGAGGTCTACTTCCAAAAATTATTCAATTTGCTTGCCAAATATGTACGATGTTTGACAGCACATATGTCTGCCACCAGTTGCTTTTCACTCATGAAACAACATAAGGGCTCAGAGAGATCATAATTAACATTTGTCATCATAATGAAAATGACATAAACACAAAATTTTAAACCTGACATTATTAAGCCAAGCACAAATATAAGATCCTGGTTTTCTGGAAAATGTTCTGTTTAGATATAAGATGTTCGAATAATACCTAACTGGATTTGACTAACTGTGCTATCCCAATTAATACTTTGTGGAAAAAGGACATCAGAGTTATTTGGGGTTAGCAAAAAGGTGCCTTTAGTAATCTGAATCTGGCAATCATCGACCCATCTGTACTTCATGTCACAGATTCTTCTGTAGGTTCATCTTGCAACCTGGTGCTTGTTTTGCTTCCACAGATGCTGTCTTCCTGCAAGACTTCGAAGGAAATCACCAGCCTACAGCATACGCATTCAACACAGCACCCCATGAGGAGCGGACATTACTCACCTATGAGTTAACTGTCTGATGGTTCCATTTCGGTTGAAAAATTTCTGCTCTTCACTCCTATGCATATTCTTGGGGAATGATGTTGCTGGCTCTTTTCACACCATCTTCCTCCCAGGCAGAAGAATTGGATCATTGAACATCACTACTTCTGTAATTTCTGTTCCTGTCCCACACCTGCATTTCTTTCTCTCTCTCAAGTGTACCCTTACCCAGTTCCATTCATCAAGGAACTATGTAGTGGATTCTATAGGCACAAATCTCCAGACACTCTATATTTACAGTTTCAGCCCTGAAACTACACTACATATTTCAACTTAATGACAAAGAAATAATTTGACATGGGAAGATAACAATTTAACTGACACTAAATTAGTGTTCTTTATTTTACATTTTGAATGTTATTATTGATAACTCTTGCTAAGTTAAAAGTACATGTTTTATGCCATGTTATGACAGGATTACTGCTATGACAAGTGGAAAGTGATGATTTCTGCTTTAAGAAACTCAGTCTAAATATCTTAACAGTAACCTTAATTAAACAAAGTACTTTTTGATTTTGGTATTCATTGTCCCAGTTGGCATATATTCAAATGTATATATAAATATATATTGTACTTATATATATATTTGAAGTACTTTCTGCTTAAAACAAGTGCATGCATTACTCTTCACAATTACACAGCAAAATATAGCACAAAGAAAGAGGTGTAAGATCAGTGTAGGGTTACAGGGTTAATGATCAATTGAACTATAGTGTCAGTCAATACGAATTGTGAACTGGGACAGAAGTAGAAGGAAGCAGTTGCCTCATTTAAAAATACTGATTAAGCTCTTGCACAAACTGTGGAATACCACAAATGGCTAAGTAACTAATTAACATACTACCTCCATGCAGCAGAGTCTTTCTTGCGAAGCTAAACAGCTGCTCAGCTACTCAAGAAATTATTCATACTCTATGAAAAGTAAAGATTTTGCACTGAACAAATCCAGTCCTCATATTTCAGTTCTGTTTCTTTATGATCCATGGACATATTAATCAGACTACCATAGCACTAGCAGCAAGTACTCTGACTGGTAATTCTTTAACAAAGGTAAAATATTTTGGAATCATTGTAATTTTCCTAATTCACTATTTAAACTGCAAAATACCAAACTCAAAGTATTTCCATAACTGACACCAATTTCAAAGGACTTATTATAAGCATGATTTACTAACATGTGAGTGTTCTGTATGCAGTGCACCTTATATACACATTTCATACCTTAAATAACTTACAATTTAAAATGTGTATGTAGCACTATTCAGAATTTCATGTAAGAAGGCAGATTCTGCATAGTGATATTAATCAGGCAGTTAAAGTATAAAACCAGAAAGATTATCGTTAAAGCCTGAATGATAAGTTAAAAAATGAGAAAAATGGTGATATGTGGCAAAATTGTTTTCCTTGGTGATAATATTCCATACAAAATCAGTGATGCTGATGTGCCAAGTGTTCAAAACACCTATGCGAAGTGTCTGAGAGAGAACTCCAAGTTAATGTTTATGGATGTAGAGGACAAAGAACAGGTAAGAGGGAAAAACTGAAACACATATTGAGACAGATATATGGATCAGCACAATGCAGCACAGTATATATTTCGGTAAGAATGACACAAACTAAATATGGCAGCACAGTACATTCATAAGATGAAAAATATGAATAGCAAAACAAAATATAGGTTCCTTTCACAACCCTGCAAATAGTAAGCCATTATATGAGTACAGTCTACACTCTGGTCTGCAGTGCAAGAATGTTGAAGATACTATGATTATGTGCCACAAATCCTGCAAATTATCAAATCACTGAGCGTACAAAAGATTTTTTTATATAATCCCAAATAAAAAGTCAAAGAGTGTTAACCATGACTTCCTGGAGACCACAGCATGAATCCTCATCTTTCAATCCACAGACCTGGGAAGCTGGAACACTGCACAGTTTGCACTGACTCATGAAACACTGCAATGGTAAACAGCACCACAGGACTTAAAACACATGGATTGTGTTGCACTGATTAATTGAGCAAAACTCAACTTGTCCTGGTATTCAGTGTTGCTATCTTCAATGTTCTATTTTCTTCAGGTCACTAAAAATGGGTCCTCTTCTAACCATGAATTTCTTTCTTGGACATTCTGTATGAGGCGTAGCATAATGGAATATGGTTTATCACCTGGGCCACTGGTTCTCAAGCAAAAAGATGCTGCAGCATGATTCAGTTCACATAATAATGTAAATGTTCAAAAATATTTAATGTTGTACATCATCTGTGCAATTGTTTATTATACAAATTTATTAATCAACCAACTACTGCACAATTAATTTATAATTTCCAACATGATTTGGCTGCAACTATTCAGCCAGCATCAGGGAAAATGTTTTTGTTAGACAACTGGCAGCATATGATACATTAGTGAATGGTCGATTATTATCACACATATTGATAATCACTATCATATGTTAAAAACCTTATGTGCTAAAACCACTGTAGTGCCAAGTGCCAAATCTCTACTCTGTAGTACAGAGTTGGCACTTGTGAACAATACAATGTGATTATACTTAGGGTTCTTTCCACATGTTGGAAACAAGATGTTTGGAAACATTTTAACAATTTTATGTACCATCAATTGTAATATATCTACACTAGTTTTAGCACATAAAGTTTTTAACATATGATAGTGATTATCAATATATGTGATCATAATCAGCCATTCACTAATGTATCGTATGCTGCTTGATGTTTAAGAAAAGCATTCTCCCCATTGACGGCCAACTAGTTGCAGACAAAACATGTCAGAGATTATAAATTAATTGTGTAGTAGTTGGTTGATTAATAAACTTGTTCAAAAATATATGTGGACAACCATTATCTGATGTACATTAACATTTAGGTAATGATGATTTGAGGTTTTTATGGTGATGAGTGTTCAGACTGTGGTGTACTGGGTTGTGTGTGCAGTCTTGTGGGTAGACATATCAGCTGTGAACAAACATGTTGGCTTCACCTTTAGTGCATCAGAGTTACACACTTAAACCCTGGGGGTGGAGGCAGCATGTTCCTCTGAAACACTGATACACTTAGATGACTACACAATGTCACAAGTCAGAAGAGCAATCTGAAACTTGAGCACTGTCTTTATTTTAGGTATTCAAGAAAAAGAAATTTCTAAACTAGAATCACAATTCATAACTTAAACTGCATCATTTATAATGTTGGTATTACACAAATGGCATGTGGCCACACACTTGAAAATAACTGGCATAAAAATTATCAGTACTGTGTTTAAACAAACTAAGAGGGCAATAAGAAATTATTTTCTTTTAGTTCTTTATATTATACAGCACAATCTTACTGTAAAATAAGATGTTTTACGACGTCCTCTGCATAAGTGCACATTTTTTTTGTTTAATAAAATCAAGTGACCACTTAAGGTTACTTTCAAGAAAGTAATTACTTTAATCCTTGCCATGCTTACACATAAGACATGTTTCTTAGAACAGGACTTATTTGGTGTTTGAGCAGATCTGTACATGAAAGATGTCCCACCATTTCACAACAGTTGAAAATTATTGTGAGTCTCTTTTATTGCTCTCCTGAGCACCACAGCTGCCGTGGTATGTCCTGGCAGATGCAGGCTTTCTATGCTGTAAGGCTTCTGTATTCAGCAAGGTGACACATAAAAGACCCTAAATTTGTGAATATTGAAAAAAAAACAAATTATATATTATAAGATAAATAAACTAAAAGAAAGTTTCTTTAAATAAGAGATGCAAATGAGAAGGGTCAAGAACATTTATACTGACATATGTTTGGAGATTACATAATTGTCAATGCTTCATTATAGCACCAGCGACCTCCATGGTGTTGTCCACAATCTCTTGCCAGCAGTTAAGCCTGATCATCCCTGTGCCGCCACTGAAACAGACAATCAGAAACTCACAATAGAAACAAAAGACTCACACTATTGAGCATTTGCAACATTCAGGCACAGTTATATCTAATTAACCCAGATAAAAACTAATGCTTCAGGTGTATTGAAACCAACATATGATATGGGAAAACTAATAAAACTGGTGATATACCTGTTCAAATTCAATGGTAAATATTCTACAAATGTCCTCTCTGACAACTTCTTGAGTCGAGAGCTACTATGTGATCTCTGATATACATCAGAACCCTGTGATGAAGATGGAGATGTTCCTTGAAGTGCTGGTTTACTTGAATAATGATGTTTCTGTCAGCCCAAGATGATTGTATTGAAACAGAACGTAGGTTATTATGAACTGAAGCACCATAACTGTCTATATTACAAGAACCAAGCTAATGTAATGATTATAGGATCTGAGCCAAATTAATGGAGATACTGGGACCAATGTCAGACATGCCATTAATAGACATTTCATGAAAAAAAATAGTGAACAGATGACAGGTAAAACGAATGAACTAGAAACAAACGTTACAAACAAGGAAATTGCACACCTGTATAGAGGCATAAATGAATTTATGAAGGGTTACTGGTACACTGAAGTACCTACAACTGAACAACTACGACATAATATTTGAATCTAAGCTGTAAAAAGTAAAAAGATGAAGAAAACTGCATAATGTAGCGCTTTATGACTGATAATTCTTTCCTAATATTATTAGGGTGGTCAAATCAAGGAGGATGAGACTGACATGAGCACACAGCACATAGCACATACAGAAGAGAAGACTGATGCATACAGGGTTTGGTTGGAAAACCTGAAGGAAAGAGGCTGTGTAGAAGACCTAAGCATAGATGGGAGCAGAATATTAAGAGATCCTCATAGCAGGGTGGCTCAGCAAGAACTGAACTGAACAGGCTCAGGACAGGGACCAGTGGTGGACTCCAGTAAACAGGGTAATGAACCCTGAGGTTCCATCAAATTCAATGCATTTCTTGACTAGCTACAGAAACAGTAGCTTCTCAAAGGGGACTCTGATGTGTGGACGTAGTTTGTCCATCCAGACAGTTATTTGCTATGTCAGTGTATTTCATTTCTTCATCAAGCTTTAAATATTCACAGTGCTCACGAGTGTATGCTAGATTCTCTCAAATAATAACACTGAAACACAAAAATATTTTCTGTATAATTTTATAAGAAAACACTGTAATACAGGGGCGGCCCCCCCCCAGTTCCAAAGTACCTAAGAAGGTACAAGAAGCATACGCAGTGTGAGATTTGAGGTTACCACAGCAGTGACGACGACTTCCGTAATGTAATACTAGGTACTTCGGTGGATTAGGCACCAAAGTTTTTGAGAAACCCATTACTTCCTTCTTCAGGATTCCCTGAAGATGGAGCCTGCAGGTTTCTCTGAAGCACAGATATGTACCTGTCAAACTACATGATATCAAATTATAATATAATATCCAACAAAATTCAAAATGTTTCAGTACACAGGCTTTAGATTTGAAACATTATATACCCAACATGTTTTGATCCATAATGGATCATTTTCAGTGAGGATCACATCATATAAATGTGTGTAAAACATGAAATAAGATTAAAATTAACTTAAAATTAAAAGTAAAACTAGTGATTTTATGATGAATCTTGATATTTGGAACTCCAGAAAGTAGAAGCAGATACGTGAAGGATATCCCATGTGAAATACAACGATTAGTATAGTAGTATGAGACCTTTGACTATTCAGTAACGTAGTAACATCTTGCACATAACAGGAAGGCAGGCAGTACCGTGTCTACCTTCCTTTTGTGCTCAACATTCTCTCTGAAGATTATCCATAATGGATCAAAACAAGTCAGAGATATTTGTTTGATATTATATTATAACTTGTCAAGAAATGCATGGTATGAATACTACTTAATTTACATGGCAGTGCTTTCCAGAGGACAGAAATCTTTGAAGTTACACAATGTATATCGAAAAGTGTATGCTACTACAACACTGTGATGGTAAACAAAACAACTGTCATGTGTGTTTGACAGCGTTCGGCGCTGAAGATTTGACTCGGCTTTTGCTTAATGAATAACAGACTATATCAATGGCAACAGCAAACGCTTTACTGTGCGACCATCCATACAGAATTTGATGGTCTGTGATGACAGTTTTGGATACACCTGTAAAAACACAATGTTTCAGTTTCTGAACTGGGAACAGGATTGAGTGCCATCTAATGGGCCCAGCTGAGTAGGATTCTACTTTTACTTGATAATGTGGACAGAACTGGTCTTCAAAACCTTATGTTTCTGTAACTACAATAGGAAAATAAACAATGTCCAATATAAGTCAAAACCCTTCAGACATTTTGAGAAGGGTTTCACAGTAACAGTTCAAGCATATACTTGGTGATTTAAGCTATACACAGTGTGTATACCTGTGTGTGCACATGTGAATGTGTACATGGTCATTAGTGTGAGTTAGTTCAAAGGCACAACGAATCTTATAAGTGACCTGTATAACAAATTAGAATAAAATATTTAGAAACATTATGTATGATATACTGTACACAGCATCAGAAAAGATGTGTAAAAGTAGGAGTGATAATGAAGCCAACTGCCACATAAAAACAAAGCACAGTACAGATGGGTAAGATCTGAGGAATCCGCAACAGTGACAAATTGGATTGTGGTCTTCTGGGTTACAATATTATGTAATTTTATATGTGGTTACCAACAATTTGGAGGAATTTGCTATCCTGACAACTGAGGAAGCATGTTCCTCCAAAATACTAGCAACCAGAGTGTCATAATACAGAACATTACAATCTTATTGTGCCACAGAGTCTACTGTTCCTTACTACCATTATCTCTTGTGCTCTGAAAATTCATATACTGGACAGCAATTTAAAACTCTCTTCTTCACTGTTTTTAGAACATTTTGATGGCAGCAAGCTTGTGAGTCTAGAAAGAAGCAGTGTAACCAGCCACTCCTTTTCAGCTTGATTAACTTACGTGTATTAGTTCTACAATTCACATTCACTTTCCGAGCTGCTATTCTTCGAGCTCACCTTGGGTAGTTTCTCATACTGTAGAGTATTAAGAGACGTGCCCACATTCTCGTAGATAGGCTCCAACTGGTTATTGCTTACAGTGCCTGATAATCAGAAAAACTTGCTCTATGAATAATTGTAATTTTTGGCCGTACAGGTGTATTAGAAATTAACAGAATTTATATTCCAGTGACCTTTGCATCCAATAACATCTTCTGATGTAAGGAAAATATTCCTCCATCATAAAGAAAGACTACGCTTGCCATTTTCCCCGGCAAAGAAGATTATGTGTCAATGAACAGGGAATCAAGTGCAATAAGTAATGATAGAACACTCTCCTGATAAGCGTAAGGTTGTCCAATTCCAACCAAAAACATCATAATATCTCAGTCATTCCAAAATTATACTTCTGTATCTTCTTAGGATGATGCTCACCTGGATTTACAATCGTTGGATCTTGTACTGCATCTTTAATGCACCTATAGATATAGGTGTACTGCCCCTGTAACCAGTGGTATCACAAGTAAAATCACCAACAAAATGCACTGTATGTTTTTTACACTTAATTTGTCTTACCCCGACATGTTTCGGCATAGCATGACGCCATCTTCAGGGGGATCATGCAGATTTAAGACACTAATCACTCAGGCGATGTTTACATACAATATTAAAAGAAGTGGTTGCTAAAAACATAATATGTACACATACTCAGTACTTTTTCAGTTTGTTAAAACTTGATAAGAGCTGGTAAAATGGTAGTACACAACGTCATGATCAAAGGCAACACCACACTTTTACTGTTCATGCTGTGGCACACTGTTAAATAGTCAAAGAGGCAGATAAAATGTAACGAGGCACACTGTTACATAGTCTTAAAATTGGTGAAATTAGTGATATTAGTTCAGATCTCAAACATACATATTTTAGGTACTAAAATTCATAGCAAAAAAGTGATTATAAGAAAAGAAATATTAAAAAGGAAGATAATGGAATGTGTATCATGACCACGCCACGAGAAGGTATGGAGTGTATGTAGATAGGGTGGGAGGGTTGTAACTGTGCATGTGCACTGAGCTGTTGCTGAACACTATTTCTGTCTCACTGACATCATTTATGTCCAGTTTCATTTCTCCTATAATGTAGGTATGTGAACTGATGTTTTCAGGATACAGCATAGTGTAAACTTCCACCCCACCTCACCTATCTAGCTCTGAGGATTTCTTACAGAATGCTCACAGCATGCATATTACTTAAAACTGGAAGGTAAAGCAGTCCCATTACAGGCCTGGACAGGCCCACAGGGTTCCAGGAGGTCGAGGCTCCCAGATTTCTAGACAATCGGCACATGAAGGTGGTAAGGTTGTCAGCCCTACGCACCGGCCGCGTTTACCCCCCAGGAAATATTCCTGGTACTCATTTCCGTTAGAGGCTGAGTCGACCCCAGGGCCATAGTGCGACCGACAGGATTATACCAATGAAAAATTCCACTGACACCATCGGGAATCGAACCCGCGACCTGCCGGTTTGTAGCGCAGTGCCTCAACCAACTGCGCCACTGCGGCCCCTAAAACTGGAAGACAGATATATAAAGTTCTTACAAAAATGACATGCAATAAATAATGTCCTTGCAGATAATCAGACATATCAACAGATTACAACTTCATATTTTGGGGACTGTCTCTGTTTCAAACGTCAGGGATCAACATAATGAGTAGCAGAAATTGTCCAGCATACAAATATGGGGTTCTCACACCAGTGAATATGACAACAGCTGTCTATCCAGGTAGACAGTTACCAATGCTGTAGAAAAAACTTCTGCCTCCACCTTCTGTCTTTAAAATATTAGCACCATGTTCAACCAAAATGTTTCTGATGCCTTACCAGACTAAACTGTATCACATCCCAGAATACAGCATTCTCCATATTCACTGACATAAGAAACACAGATGCACACACAGGACAATATGTGCCAGAAAACAGCAAGTTTTCACTCACATACTGATCCAATAAGGGCCCTACTCCCATTTTACAGTAACTAGCAGAAGAGACAGCAGTGGATGGAGTTTAATTTAGGAATTCCACAGCTGACTCAGTTAAGTGGCCAACAAAATACATTTATCTTTAAAATCTGACAACCTTCATTTACAGTAAACTGTTTATGGCCAGTTCCCTTCTGTTTCTCCAACTGATAAAATGCAATGTGTAAATAAAAATATGACCATAAGAGTTCTCAGCTGGAAAGTATTATTTTAATTATTTCATTTCATGCTTCTCACATTTTGCTTACTGACAATATCTAGCCTGTCATGAAATACACTCACCTCAGTCTGAACCATGTTGACACGCTGTTTACGTAATTTAAATACAGTACCAAATATATCGACCTTCTTATTTTCACAAATATGCTGCAGCAAGATATCTACAGCAATAAGTGTTCCAGTTCGTCCAACTCCAGCACTGAAGAAAAGAAGAAGAATATACAACTGACAAAGTAAAACATTAACATGAATAAAATACCAGATTCTCTAACAGTCTGCAGTTTGATTGCATGGGCTGTCACCAATCTTAATATAAAATAACAGCAATAAAAATCCTGTCATTGTAATGAAAACCACCCACCTAAATGCGAAATCACAACCACATCTTTTCAAACACTATGTATGTCAAATACAACTCAAACAAGGCACTATGAAATAAAATTTCCCCACTCACAGTTGGAGACATGTTCTGTTGTTGTCACATGTATGGAAATATGCATAACTGCTCACACATGAAACAAATCCTGGTAAGGTGATTGCTACTAGCTTACAATTTAAAGTAAAACATGAGAAGAATGTAATTACCTTAATTTGCAGCAGCTTCACATCAACATAGTGAAGGAACAAAATCACAACATAAAGACAACTATTTAACCTTTCGAAAATGTGGGAAACATCAAATATTTTGAGTAACACTAACTGATACAGAGTACTACAGCAAGGACAAAAGCTACAGAGTCAGATTTATTACACTATGCTGATGCAATTCTGGTTTCCAAATAACAGCACAGAACATTCTTCTTAATTATTTTAGTTGTTGTCTATTGTTACAGGTTTGTAACTTGTGCTTGTTATAATGGGAGTGTACAACACATCTGCCCTGAATTTTACTGAGACCACAGAAAGAAGTCCCACAGTGGATGGTGAGAATTACAGCACTAAAGGCCCCCCACCCCCCTGCTTCTACTTAGTGTTGTATTCTTCTGCATCCCCCTGTGACCTACATCATGAAGCCCAACATGCTTGTCACTAGTAATGATTATCATATGGGTTATCACTACTAATATCTTTGTGAACAGAACTGCTTAACTGCTAGCAGGGAGTATGATAATGGGGAGAGCATAACAGTTAAAGGACGAAGTGGATGGGGTCAATTCCTGGAGCATGCTCTGCCCTCAGAATAGTAGACTTCAGAACATACCTGCAGTGGACTAGAATAAGACCCACTTCAGCTGCAACTGCATGGTGTCTCACAGTCTGACAGAAATGGATCATCACATCTGTGCTCTGTGGAACACCGAAGTCTGGCCACTCTCTGAAGTGCAGATGTGATAATGTTCTTCTCCGGTCACCCTAAACAACAAATGTCATCAAAATACAACTCAATAACAGGTTCTAAATAATAAATTTCCACAATAAAGTGACAGCAGAGATTAAGTGAAATGTGCATATTTTCAAAAGTCTCTCATAAATTACAAGTGATAATATGTACCTTCATCAGGACAAGCGTTCGAGCTGTGTGAATGGGGAATTCAATCTGTGTAGTGCAGCTTATTGTCATATCCCCAAAAGCTACACTTTCATGATGATTTGGATAATACTGATGACATTTCACCTGAAATAAAAACGAGTTATGTACAGAAAAAAAGATTGGCAGATTGTAGCTTCCATCATCAAATATTAATCATACCCAAATTTACAGGATACCCTAATGACTACAACTGGTTAGGAATTCTGCAGAAATATCCTGTTTGTTATGTAAACTCTTTAGAACAAAAGAGATAACTTTGTCTACAATAATAAGCATAAAGGCTTAAAAAAATGTACATGACATATACAGACATTATTTTAAATGGTCCTACGCACCACCATACACATGGACTATTGCACACAATGGCAGGTGGGGCAGCAATCACTGCTATTCCAATTTGCCATGAATAGAGAGGTTCAAGCATTTTAGTTCAGTCTTTAATGATGCCAGAATTTGATTAACTACAGGAAATTTCATGTCATGCAACTTCAGACTTACAAAATTTTAAAAAAGTAAAAAAGAAAAAGAAAAATCAGGTAACAACAGTTTTGAAATTCGATCTGAATTCTTCCTTGCACGAATGAAAGCACAATGACAGGTGCTTAAAGAATAAAGGTGGATGATAACAGAGGTGGTGGAATGCTCACACTTCTGCCAATCAGGTTCCAGCATGTTGGAGTCTGGATTTCAACTGGCTCTCATTGTCAGGCAGGTGTCCAAAAATGGTGTCACAGTTATTTAGGGATGCAGTCAATGGCTAAGAGTATATGGCATCAATGACAGATGAATGAGTGAGTCTTTGAGTGTTGGTAGAATAACAATGACAGGGGAAAACATAAGCACTATGAGAAAATCCTGTCCCAATGCCACTTTCTCCATCACAATTTCCACACTGACTGGCCTGGGATCAAACACAGGCCTCCACAATAAGAGGTAAGGAACCAACCACCTAAGCCAAGGTGAAGCCTGTTATGTATCAGTGTAAATTTATGGTCTCAGAAAAAAATGGGTCCAATAAACCGAGTTGCACTAACACTACATCAAACAGTCTGTAATGTTATTCTGTGGATTAACACTAAATTTTATGCAGACCAGTCACTGTTATTTTGACAGTCCATTACATAAGAAATAAAGCATATTACTATACATTCTGGACCATAAGATGTACCCAGATTTTAGAAGGCAAATTTTGGAGGGGGGGGGGGATTCATTCACATTTGAAGGTCAAATTCACAGATACCCACTCAATGAAATGGCAGTGCCATACGAAGTTTCTACTGGTCATAGCATTCCCTAAAATGAGCAGTACTGTCACACGCATCGTTACTATTGTTACTTCCCAGGATTTCATTTTCTTCGATCACTACAAAATTTTTAGAACTACCAAGGCCATTACGGGTCTCACATCCCTTGAAAGACTTCACAATTGTCTTGTGTTTCACCCAGTCCATATGAACTCACAAATCTGTAACAGCACACTGTGCTGTCCCAGCAGAATCAGTGATGCGATGTGTGACTGCTCATTTTCTCGCTTCAAAAATGACCACTTTGCTGACACAGAAATTCTGTTGTTTCCGTGCTCTCTTATTCTGGTCTCCACCTCTGCTTCTCAGACAGGCTACTTTTCAACACATGTAAAAAACAGATTTTATTCTTCTCTAACTTCTGTGTGCTTCATTGCGCCAAATCCGTTCACTTACCATTTTCTAGGTTGAAATTAATTTGATTTCACCTAAAATTTAATCTGAAACCTACAGTACACAGAACCTTCATCTGTTTACTACACATTCCATTAGGACAGCAAATTTATTGTCAATAAACCCATCCCTGTCTGCTTCTGAAAAACTAATATAAAGAAAAATACATCTCTGTTTCTCTTGTTCCAAGGATAAGACATGTGATAACCATTGTTAGCCTTCCAGCAAAAGTGGGATCTCTGTTGTTGTGAAAGTCATACTGACATGCCTTTAGACTATAAAATGCATGCAAATTTTATACAGGACTTGCAAAAAAAAGTGTATCTTATGGTCCAGAAAATACAGCATATAGAAAAAGTTCATAAATAGAAAGAGATCATTTATCTCTCCAGTTATAATCTGCTGTGTGCACAGTATGAAGGGTATGTCAAAAAGAGTGAAGAAACATTATTATTATTATTATTATTATTATTATTATTATTATTTGTCGTCGTCATCATCATCATCATCATCATCATCCCCTTTATGCAGGGTATTCATACTTATATACCTGAAACAAACCATGTTTCTAGGGTATAAAGCATCGCAGCTATTCTGCACACACTGTTAATGGCGCATACACTGTCTTCACTATTAAACTCTTCTGTGCTTCTACGTTAGCACTTTCCGAAGTATGTGCTCTGTGCCCAATATAGCTGTTTTCTGTAGTTCCTTGATATCATGCTTTCCTGGTATGCTGCTCAAATATTTTCTTAAGGATTTTGAAATGGTTCCACTTGTTCCTATTATTACTGGCATCACCTTTGTTTTTACATTCCACATGCACTGTATTTCTATTATGAGGTCTTTATATTTTAGAATCGTCTTGGCTTCTTTCTTTATCACATTTCTGTCTCCAGGGATTCCTATGTCAATTAGCATACATGTTCCTTTTTGCATTATCCCGGATTATGATGTCTGGTTTATTGTTGGGGATGGTTCTGTCAGTTTGAACTTGTTGGCTCCATAATATGGTTACCTTGCCCATTTGACTTGTTTCTACTGATTTTAGTACATGTTCATACCAGAGTTCACTGTCTAATTTTATCCCTAGTTCCTTATATATGTTGAAGTGTAATTGAGCACACACTCTATCATGTTGTCTCATGTATTGTTCTTTTGCCAATATTGGGCACGCTGACATAATGTGGTCTACTTTCTCCTCAAATTGGTGACATAATGTGCATTTGCTATCTTTTTCTGTTTGCAATATTTTTGTTGCATTGGTATTTTGTTTGTAGTGCTTGGTCTTGTGCTACCACTATTTCACTCTCTGTTTCTGCTTTCAGGTCTCCCTTTGACAGCCAGAGGAACGTGTCTTCCTTGCTAATGAGATGTTTATCTATGCTTCTAATGTACTGGCCAAGCATTAATTTGTTTCCCCATTTTTCCTTTAAGGGCTATGCCAATCTTGCCTTTGTGTTTCTTATTCCATCTTGTTTCATGTCATTGTTCTCATTTGAGTGACTTAATTCATCTGTGATCTTCGCTGCTGCTCTAACTGTTGAATTCATATTTGGTTGACTGCTGTCATGGCTTCTTATAATGTTTACAAACTGGTCTTCTTTATACTTCTTGTTCAGATATTCTGCAATATTGATTATCTCTGTTTTATATGCTGCTGCAATTTGTGACAGACCTCCTCTTCCTTCTTTCCTCTTTATGTACAGCCTATCTATATCAGCTTTAGGATGATGCATTTTGTACATTGCTAGTATCTTCCTGGTTTCCCTATCAATTTTTTTAATTTCTTCTGATCTCCAATTACTTCTACCAAAACTGTATCTTAATACTGGGACAGCTAATGTTCCAGTTGCTGTAATTTTGTTTTTGGCATTTAATTCAGATTTCAGTATCATTCTCAGTCTCCAGGTGTATTCCTCCTTCAATCTTTCTTTCATTTGCTGATGATGTATGCTGTCACTTTCCTCAATCCCAAGGTACTTGTATGTCTTCCCTGTTCAAGCTCTTGTATTTCTCTGTTGATGTCCACCACTAAATTTTGAGAGTGGACTAGTTTTCCTTTCTTAAATACAATCTTTGCGCACTTATCAAGCCCAAATTCCATACAGATATCATCACTGAAGGTTGTAACTGTTTGTATCTGTTTTTGAAGCTCTTCTTCTGATTTGTGTAGCAACTTCAAATCATCCATGTAAAGTAGGTGGGATATTTTTGTCTTTGTTGTGTGCTCTTCATATCCCATGTTCAGCCTGTTCACTTGTTTTGTGAGGGGGATTAAGCAAATGCAAAACAGCAGAGGTGATAATGAGTCTCCTTGGAATATTCCACATTGTATTTCTATCTCTTCTATTTCCATTAGCTTATTTTCTGTGTGTACGTGCATCCCTGTTCACCAATGACTCATTATTATTATTATTATTATTATCATCATCATCATCATCTCCTTTATGCAGGGTATTCACACTTATATACCTGAAACAAACCATGTTTCTAGGGTATACAGTGTCGCAGCTATTCCATGCGTACTGTTAATGGTGCATATAACGCAGTCTTCAATATTAAACTCCTTTGTGCTTCTACATTAGCACTTTCCGAAGCATGTGTGCTGTGCCCAATATAGCTGTTTTCTGTAGTTCCTTGATCTCATGCTTTCCTGGTATGCTGCTCAAGTATTTTCTGAAGGATTTTGAAATGGTTCCAGTTCCTTCTATTATAACTGGCGTCACCTTTGTTTTTACATTCCACATGCGCTGGATTTCTATTATGAGGTCTTTATATTTTAGAATCTTCTCAGCTTCTTTCTTTATCACATTTCTGTCTCCCGGGATTGCTATGTCAATTAGCATACATGTTCCTTTTTCATTATCCTGGATTATGATGTCTGGTTTATTGTTGGGGATGGTTCTGTTGGTTTGCACTTGTTGATTCCATAATATGGTTACCTTGTCCACTTAACTTGTTTCTACTGATTTTGGTACACGTTCATACCAGAGTTCACTGTAGATACATACATACATACATACATACATTTCATTTACATTTCATCAATCCAATATCAGCCCATCGGCTGCTGGATATGAAACATGTCATAATATCACTAATATCAACATCAATGACAGGCACAGACAAGAAACACAAACAACAGTATCACAGTACGACATCACACACAGTACAAGCAATACAATACAATACAAAAATGCAAAAAATATATAAAAGTATAAAAGTAAAAGGTAAAAAGTAAAAAGGTAAGACAATTCCAATTGTTGCCAGTTCAAAATATGCTACAACAAAGCATTTATCATCACCAAGCACTTCTAATGAATCTTCTAATGGTGGTGGGAGGGGGGAAGGTACAAGAAGATACTGTTCAATGACTTTTTGAATTGCACCTCATCATATTGGAATTGCCTGATACATGCAGGTAATTTACTAAAAACCTTTATGGCAGAATACCTAATGCCCTTGGACTACGCAAATGATTCCCTTTCCTAATATTTACACAATGTAATGCTAGAAATATATATACAAACATGGTACTGTTAATATTTTTTTTGACAATAATTTAAAAATTCATCCACAGAATAAAACGCATTATGTATTAAAATTTCTTTCAGCCTTTCTACAAACATTGTTCCATCCTCTAGTAAATCAACTAAAAACTTTGGTAAACTATTAAAGATTTTAACACTCATATAATGTACTCCTTTTTGCCTTATTGATAAGCGTGATTGGAGTACATGAAGATTTCCTCTATTCCTCGTTAGCTTATTGTGAACTGTACAACTAAAGGTAAAGAGCTCCAAGTTGTTCTTCACAAAAGTCATCAATGATAATATATACTGTGATGCCAGAGTTAAAATATTTAATTCTTTAAAAACTGGCCTGCATGAATTTCTGTGATTTATCCCCACCATTATTCTTAAAGTCCTTTTTTGTAAAAGGAAAAATTTCTTAGCTTCTGCTGAGTTACCCCTATTTCCTTACATATGTTGAAGTGTAACTGAGCACACACTCTACCATGTCGCTCGATGTATTGTTCTTCTGCCAGTATTGGGCACGCTGACATAATGTGGTCTACTGTCTCCTCAAATTGGTGACATAATCTGCATTTACTATCTGCTACCTCTCCAATACCCTTGAGCCCTTATTATTATTATTATTATTATTATTATTATTATTATTATTATTATTATTATTATATGCATCTCCTGTAACTATGTTTCTCCCCAATGATGGCCCACCTAGGGCCGAAACATGTAGGATAATTATAATAATGGAATTTTTAATAACTGACAATACATGGAAATTATGGAACATACTAAGATAAAAAATGATTAAACTTGTCACTCTTCAACAACTCAAATGGATAAAAAGAGAGAGAAACGTTGTATTGGTTGATATGGTGATCTGAATCTGATAATATGCAATTGTCTACCTTGCAGATGGAGGCAGTATGCTCTTCAAAAACAGCGATGGTCACCTGCCCTACTACAAGGTGTCACAATTCAGAAACACAGAATACGAATCTTCACCAATGTGAAAACTTCACTAATGTGATGTACTGTTACATTTTTAAGTCAACACTAACATTACATTATATATCCATTTATTCACATTTATGAAATATCTGCAGTCATATGGAACTTAGAAGACAGACAGGCTCCATACAATATTATGGGATTATACCATAACAAGAACTAGCTATGTACTCACTTTGTCTTGTTCTACCAGATTGGTAACCATAACAATAACACGTACATCATGTTGGAAAACCATATGCCAAAAGTCCAAACACGTTTCCTCTTTCGGTCCTTGAGTGGCTATATACTCAATATCATCGCTATAACCCTGCAAGATCACCATCATGTCACACGTTTTATTGGCCTTCAAGGGTCACATTTTTATGTGTTCTCATATGACTGGAATGACACAGTATAGTACATAACTAACACAATGCCTCATACACCTTAGCAACAACATCACACTAACATAAGCATCCTGTTCTCATAAAGCACTGGAAACCAAACACTCTATGAAGAACATGCCATTACTTAATATAATTTGACCAAGTCACAATTTTATTATATTTTTTTCATCATGTTTTAACATCTGAAATGATATACTGAATGAGTGTTAAAGTCACATACAACAATCACTGCACAAGACAAACTCTGAAGTTGGTTCTGCCTGCTTTAACCCTTTAAAGACGAAGCGTATCTGTTTTATATAAGGACTCAGTGCTTACTGCACAGTAAACACTCTCCACTTCGGTTATAAAAACCAGTCTCTTAATGTTTTATAAGGCAAAAGTTGCTGTTTGTGCTGAGATCCGTACAAAACACAAAACACATAAACGCAATGTGGGCACCATGTAGAATTTTTTAATGTTAAACCTGGTGGTACGTAAAGTTACCGCTAGGCTTTAAAAGGTTAAATGTTCCTACAAGAATTCATATACACCAAGGATTTGTTCTATGTTCTAGTTGCATTCTTGAAAAAGTAAGCAGAAATCAAAAAGGTGTAAATAAAAAATCATATTCCCATAAGAAAAAAGACTTAAATACATGTAAACAAGCCAGCCAAAGGTTGTTAAAACGAAAATGAGACAGCACAATAAGAACTGGCATAAATTGGAAAGGGGTATTACAGCAAAAAAGCATAAAACAAACTAGCATAAAACAAGCCTTGGTGTATTTAATCTTTCCATTATGATCTTGCTTCTCAAAGAAAAGTGGCTTTGACATGTCCAAAAGCGAAATTATGATTATGAAATACATTATACCTTAATGAATGATGCATTTATATAATTAGAAGTTGGGTCCCCATCAATCAAATCAAGTGTTACTCTTGTAGTATCATCTGTAATAAACAGTAGTCATAATTTAAATCATGTTCTTACAGAGGTACATGACATCTCATAATCTGGTAGCTAGCTATCAACATTTCAGAGAAACCTACTACCTACATCTTAGTGTCTTTACAGTGTTGTTGCCTCTTCTACTTAACCTTTGGAATCCTAGCTAAACACACCCTATAAGCATGGCAGGAACTAACACTAGCTGTCAGGTAAGTAAGGACCTTGTATTTGTAGCTGCCCTACTGACTCATATGCTGGTTGCCACGTGTTTATTAGCAGTGCACTACATAAAACATACCAAAACAAGTCTTTCCTATTAATACCTCTTTGGTGAGACATTTTCTGAAGACCACCAAACCCACCGATACAGCTTGTATTTGCTGTGGCACATTCAAAGCACTCACAAATACAGAGTCCCACATTATATTTGTTTACTCTCTCTTTTATTCATCATACAGAACAAGTGCAACAAGGAAATCTAGAGGACTGAACTGGCCATTGACTTTTGTACTTCACCTCAAGCCAAGATCTGAAACAAATGGCCAGCCCAGGAGTTGACATAAGCTAAGTAGACTCCCAGCCTTTTGACTCATCTTCTGTGTGAGGACAATTGGAAGTCGCTGTGACAAATTTTGGTACCACAGCAGTTAGCAGGAAGAAGCTTTTCAGAAGAAGTTAAAAAAACAGTTTACTTAGCCACTCCCATGACTGGTGTTGTATCTGGAAATTACTGTTCCCTATCTGGTATGATTTGTCAGCGTACCCCATATATCTGTTGTAATCCTGTATAGTTGTTGCCTTTATAGGATTTCTATGCTCATCACACAAGTTACCATTTGTTAGTGGATCGAGCACATTGGCTAGTAAGTGTATGCAGTGGAGTCTCAATGTTCATGATTAAGTGAGACCAATGAAACCACCACAAACATCTGAATCAGTCTTCAGCATAATGCAACTATATAGTTCCAAGCATGTATAAAATACCAGTAATAAACCTACAAAATAACATCAGAAAGTGCAAATCTGGGAAGTTTATTTTTAATAAAATACATACACTTTTTGAAAGCACAGAATGCACTAAATTATTCCAGAAGAGCCTCGTTTATTAAAGCACAAAAGCCATCAATCTCACTTAGTGAAAGCTACAGCTGGACTGAGCTGAAAGTGATCTGTGCAATAACAGGATGGTGGAGAAAGCTGACTCAGCAGCCATGTGGTCTCATCCTGATTTGTCAGAACCAGTCATAAAAGGTCACAACAATTCTAAAATGGGTGATCATGAAAGGTCCAAATCCTAACTAGTAAGGTTCATGAACATCATGACTCTACTGTATGTTATATATCTCTCCTGGCCAATTCAGACAAGTCATCTCCAGATCTGACAAAATATCACTTTGTTTCACTCATTTGTTTGATGGTAATAGGTCCTGTGGTGTTCCTTTCTGTCATGTCTGACAGTCCCACAACAGCTTTTCTTCTTCTTTGTCACATTATCGAAGAAGCCAGTGGGGAATGCAAGAAGTTCATATATAGCTTATGCCCATGTCTCTATCTTTCTTGTAAAATGTCTTACATTTGTGTACATTGCTGTCATATCTGGGGTTGCCAAACATATCACATAGTTCCTACATTTTTATTCCAAAATATCTATATTCCATGAGGATATACTGACTGAGAATTATGCTCCCTTTGAAAAGTTCCATTATTTTGACCACAGCCAGATGTTTGGAATGACTGTCATATTTTGAGTATGCATCATTCAGTGTTAAAATATGCCGTACTTTCCACCGTTTGTCATGGCTTACCAATACTGCCAACAGCACTACCGAGGATAGGAAAGTGGAGAAACTGAAGAATGTGAAGGAAAATGCCACATTTCATTACTTTTCCACAGAAAGGCATAACAAACTGTTATCAACAACCAGTAATCTTCCACTCTCTCCAATGTATCATGCACCATTTGGATAACTACCACAAGAAAGAAACTTTTCAGATTCAGTGATTTCAGGTATTGCAAAAGGCCACTGTTTAATATGTCCTAGTACTGTTGATAGTACTGGCTGGCATCTTGCACCAGCACCATAAGAACAGTTGACAAATACAAGATGGTAACACTGTGTGGCAATGAGTGGGATGCCATGTTCATTTAGTGTGTGCCAGGTGTGTCAGCAGTGAATTTATGGTTCCTGCTCTAATATCCCACCTGTCAGCTGTCCCCCTCCTCATTACACCAGGGGGTGCATGATGTCACCTTATCATCAGAACCTTAACATGTTTTGGTCATGCATATCCTGTCCAACTGGGTCATTGGCTGACCCCACTTCAACATATCTTTGCACAGTGGAATACAACGTAAAAACTGTAGATATACATAGCCCACTGCAAGAGATGAGAACCTCTTATCCCACTATTATAGTTGTCAGTAGCTCCCTAGATCACCGGGCTTCTCTGATCAGCATTATCACCTTCATACGAATTACAACTGTTACAAGTATTAGTACTAAGATATACGTGGGTAGAGTGTTTTAATTACCGGATTTTGATGCAGCAATTCCATTACCACAAATATACCGGTAGTTCACCGTAAATTATGACTACAATAGTCTGAGATGTAACACTATGTAGTCTGGTAAACAAGCACCAACAATTCAGAGAAACCTGTTAAACATGCATTTCCATTTCAAGGCAAGTTACTCAAAGCCTCACATACATCCTTGTAAATCTTCCTTCCCATGCCAATAATAAGTGATGTAACCATTCAAAAACTTCTGTGATTTACTCATTTAAAATTAAGTCCAAAGACTTCATTAGGCCAGAACGAACCTTGGATCTTTGTTCTTTCTCTTCACATATTCTGGCCCTTCGTTGCTGCTCCTTCCTGTCTACAAGCCCTAAATAACACACAACCCAAGTTTACAGTATACTTACATGGCAATATATTGATGTATCTGTTCTTTCTCCTATTTTCTGGCAGTTGTCCATTAACACACGTATTAGCTTCAGATATGTCAGCGCTCAGTGTTGCCAACAACTGGTACTCACTGCCTAGTCTAGTTGGTGTATCCAGCATCTGTGCACAGTATTCTGGAAACTTTTTCAAAAGGACTGGCTGAGGTCGTACAGTAGTTTGCTTAGCTCTTGTAAACAACTTTGGTGGCCTGCACAAAATAAAAGAAGTTTGACCAAGGGGTCTAAGGAATCCAACAAATAATGTAAAGCTGGAAGCTCCTTGCAATCATCTCAAAACACCAGAACTAGGGAGGCCATGGCGTAAGGAAGAAGGAGGAGGAGGAGGAGGATGAGGAGGAGAAAATTTCTTTCTGATACATAGTAGGCTTTTCATAAGGAGACAGAATACATTTTGCCACACCTAACTATACATTCTTATTCATAACACAGTGTAGTGCCATTTCAAAATCACTGAGCTTATATGCACACTTATGATCCCAGCCTATACATTTACTGATGCAAATGCATTATTGCATGTTTGACAGACACACACACAAAATTTGTAAAATAATACCTACAGCTTTCATCCTACATATAGCAGTTCATACAAACTTCTCTCAGTTTACTAAGATCTTAATTTTATCACATTTTATTCCCTAAGAATGTTAGTCACACTTTGTACAGTTATTCCTGATAACTAACTCCAAGGGGCAGAACCTTCTTGAGAAGTTAATAGTCTGTGATGTAGGCAAGAAATTTCCTGCACTTTATGGAACCATAAGGCTCATGCCCATGTTTACTACAGCCCAGCAATGGTCCTTATCCTATGCCATACAAATTCAGCCCAAACCCAACCACCACCCCCCTCACCATCCTATTTCTTTGAGATCCATTTTAATATAGACGTACCATCTACAGTTAGGTCTTCTCAAAGACCTCGTCAGGTTAGAATTTAAACAAAATGCAAATAACATTTAAAATGAAAATATGAATGGAATGCAATGGTACAGTGGACTCTTACAGATTTCTTTCACAGCAAGTGAATGTTCTTTACAACTATACATAACAGAGTGTTATAAATTCAATAAAGAGAGAAAGTAAAGTTCATTCAAAACATAGTTGTAATTCATATGAAGACAATGTATCAGAAAGTTAGACAACTATTTTAGCAACCAAACAATCTGGGACTTTCATGCCACCAGCAGAACTAAAAGCTAAAACGGGAAAAGAAACAGATACTTATAGCAGAATGAAACTGCAGGGCACAAGCGCCAGATATGAGTTATCACTGCGGCTGGTATCAGGACTACAGTTTCCTGAGGTATGACAGCATGCAGTTTGGTAGAAGGGTACCAGCGTTTCTACAAACTTGTTGCCTATATCTTCACACTACAAGATGGAGCAAAATGTTTCCATTGGTACCACACCTACCAAGCTACATGTTGTTAGCCCTCAAGACCATATTCCTGATACTATATGCACAAATCAAACCCACTTGACACCACTGTGTTACATTTTTTATGTCCTGGTAAGAAAAAATTTTGAGGATTTTTGGCCATCAAGAACTCCTCACAATTGTTATCTCTGGTGTGAAAGTGAATATACATCACACAAAGACAATTTTCACAATCTCCATGAACTTTAATAATCCATCACAAACTGAGATCAACCCCAGTTTTAATAAGTATGAGGTTTCATAAATACAATAATACAACAGACATGTGCTACAACCACATGAGTGCCACCACCTGGCCAACTTTGACATCTGTGTTCCAACAGTAGCAGTAGGGTACAGGGATTTCACATGCACTCTGTGTCATTCCAAAAAAAATACAGATACATATTTTTACATAACTATACAATAAAATCAGAAGTTTATGATTTTCTGGGATGTAATGTCATGTATTTTGCTAGATGTGTACCAATATATAAATAAACATTATGCCTCCACCTTCAGCACAGAATATGGAGGTAGCAGGCATCTCTGAAATATCAGTACCTACAAACACATTCCATCGATCCAATATCAGTCAAAGACTGCTGGATATGAAACTTGTCACAATCACCAACAATACATACAATATAATAACACAGAAATTCAAAACAATATCACAACACATCACAATACAGGACAATAACACAATACAACACAAGCAAGAATACAATTTTATTAGTCAAACATATGTCCTATTAGTTAAAAATAATTATAGCATTAACACAATATATGTAATGTAATAACATTTGTCCCAAAATAGACTACCTTATAGCTACTGAGATAACTATTGAGATAAAAATTCTTCAACAGTATAAAAAGTATGCATAAGAAGATATTTCTTTAGTGCATTTCTGAACTGCACCTCATTATGTTGGAGTTGGGTAATACAAGATGGGAGCTTATTACATAATTTATACTGTACAAATAATACCTTTTTGAATAGATGAGAGTTTATATAAAGGTTTATGTAACTTATTTTCTTGCCTGGTATCTATACCATGGAGAGACGTGTTAGTTTGGAAATAAGAAGGATTATTAATTACAAACATGGCTAATGAAAAAAATGTAAAGGCATGGAACAGTCAATATATCACGTTTCTTAAACCAGAATTTACAAGAACTTCTATAGCTCAATCCCAGCATTATCCTAAGTATCCTCTTTTGCAGTAAAAAGACTTTGTTTAAATTGTGAGTTGCCCCAAAACACAATACCATACTTTACCATGGACTGGAAATAAGCAAAATACACAAGCTTCAAGGCATCAATATCCAGCACATAATGTAATTGTCTCAATACAAAGCAAACTTTACTCAGTTTATTTAACAAGAAATGCAAATGATTCCTCCAGGTTATTTATCCAATTGTAGACCTAAAAACCTTACAACCTCAACCTGAGGAAATGTATGACCAGCATATTGTATATTTAAGACAGTAGGTACCTTTGTCGGTGTAAATTGTACAACATTAGTTTTTATTGGATTTAAGAAGAGCTGATTTGATTGAAACCATTTCAAAGCATGAATTACAGCATTATTGGATTTTTGAAATAGCTCAGCTTGAGTTTCAGCTGTAAATAATAAGCTAGTATCATCTGCAAACATAATTATATCAACACTTTTTTTTATTAATACAGGGAAATCATTAATATACATGCTAAACAGCAGAGGACCCAAGACAGATCCCTGCGGAACTCCTTGTTTCACCGTACACCATCTTGAAATATTACTGGAATTTAAGTTTTTTAACTCAACTCTCTGCTTCCTATCATACAGATAAGAGATAAACCATTCCAAATATACACTCCTAACTCCATAAAATTCCAGTTTTCTTATCAATAGGTTATGTGCAACGCAATCGAAGGCCCTACTTAGGTCACAGAAAACACCTGCTATGCAATTCTTTTGATTCCATGCCTTGAAGACAGATTCTATTAATTTAAAAATGGCATTGTCAGAGGATAGACCATTCCGGAAGCTGTACTGGTTTGAGACTAATATATTGTGACACTGTACGTGCTGCATAATCCTACTATAGATTAAATTTTCAAAAATTCTGGAGAAACCTGTCAACAAAGAAATAGGTCTATAATTCGCTATCTGTGATCTATCCCCACTCTTAAATACCGGAAACACCATAGAGTATTTCAGTCTATCAGGACATTTCCCTTGCTTGAGTGAGATGTTATAAATATAAGCTAGGGGTTTACCAAGATATTGCCCGCATACTTTCAATATTCTGTTTGAAATTCCATCATAACCAGAAGAATCTTTACTTTTCAAGGATTTAATAGTGCAAATAATTTCAGATTCTGTTACAGGAATATTTGGCATATCAGGAAAACCCTGAGGAAAAGAATTCTGCGTCAATTGAACAGCATGATCAATATCAAGCTTACTTATTGGAAGTGTATCCACAATATTTATGAAATAGTTGTTAAAGGCATTTGCTGCATTATTTGATCTTATACATTGATTTTCAATTTTGTATGTAGTTAGAAGTTTCCTGTTGTTTTTTATAACTCCCATCTCATTTCTTAAAATTCTCCATGAGGTTTTTGATTTGTTGTCAGATTGAGATATAATATTATTATAATACATTAGCTTTGCCTTTCTAATAACTTGACGTAAAATTTTACTATATAATAGATAATAAGACTTAATATTTGGATTTATCAAACTGCATGACATCACATCCCAGAACAATGCAATCTTAATACACAATAACACAAAGGTCTACTACCTTACATCTTGGAAATACTTTATGTGCAAACTCAGGATTTTAAACATCTACCAGAGCATACACTTACCACACCAGAGTGCCTTGATGATATTTAACAACCACAACTGCAATAAGTCCTACTGCTATGATGGCGAACAGGACACCCACAATCATTCCTACTGGCACTATACACAACAACACAGCAAAAACAACAAAGACATAATTAATTTAAAAAGTCTTGAATTAGTGTCTTAGTAGTCTCCTTTCTTCCTGTCAAAACTTTGTATCCCCATGTCAAACATGGATGCTACATGCCAATCCCACCTCATCTTCCTTGAGTTTATCACACTACTAATATTTGGTGAAAATAACAAATAATTAAAGTCCACATTACGCAATTCTGCCTGTCCTCATATTACTCCCTCCCCTTAAGTTAAAGTGCTGTTCTCCACATCTTTGTCCATTAATACAAGAGACAAAGCTTCACACCCAAACAAAACAACAGTTAAAATTATTCATACAATTGTTGCAATTCAGGCAAAATCCAATTGTTTTCAGGGCATCAATGTCCTATGTTCTATTTTTTGTCTTCCTCTAGAGTTACTTGAAATACTTGTTAATGCAAAAGTCTGTATTTACTCTGCATGAAAGCACACTATGAAACTGGTATATCCATAACAAGGACAGGCTTAAATTAGCTGCTGTAGTTGCACCTTATGGCATTCCAGTAACAGTTAAACATTTTTTAGTCTGAATGCTTGAAATGTTCCTATGTAAACAGTCATTTCCAGCTGAACAGTTAAAAGTGTTCACATTTCCTTTCTATTTCCTGTGACATCTGTTCATACAGAATTATGGGATTTAAATCTCCATTATTATGGCACTAACAGCTGGATTTTAACTCAGGAATAATGGTATATGTACTAAAAACTGCAACACTAGGCCCACTCGACTGCATGTATGCATGTCACAGTAGTAAAATGCATGGGTGATGCAGGTTAATATGGTCTTGGGAATTCAACAAGCTTTGGGGGCAATACACTTCCCTCACACCCCCCCGCCCCCCCCCCGGCTCCAAAATCATCCTAACATAAAATATAATGCAAGCTTTCAATTTTTTGATGCAATAGTGAAGTAAAATTTGGCGTTACAGCCTGACTGAATAGCATTTAGAGAAAGCTCAACAACAACATAAGCCATAATATCAAGTCTCACGTCTACACAATCAAAGAAATCAAACTTTCCTACCAAAGGCAGCTGTATTTCAGCAATTCAGAGTTCAATAACACACCCAAATAAGAAATCTTACTCAGGCCAACTTACCTCCTGGCTCAGTTGTAATGCGTACATCAGAACTGTTTTTAGATGATCCTGATTCATTTGTAATATATCCCACACAGTTGTAAGTAGTAGCAGGTGCAAGTCCAACAACATTTACAACAAAAGAGGCATTTTCAAAAACACGTGTTTCTCCATTTGCAACAGGAAGTTTAGGATTGTCCACTGCATTACAGGTAACTGCGCCATTGTAAATTTCACATCTGTTTTTGCTAAGGTCAGGTAATTCCCACACTAAACAAACCTTGTCAGTCTCCAAGCATGATGTATAATTATATGCAGGTGCTCCCGTCACTGAAAGCAAATGAAAACCTTTTATTATGAGATCTGCGCTCTTCTGGGGTATAACGCAGCATCAAGTGGTAATATTGTATTCGTTACTGAAGAAGATAATTAGATAAAAATACTGAATATTTTGCACAAATACAGTACTCACACATCAATTATGCAAGTACATACAAAAAACTGCTGGATACTGTAACATTTTCTTTTGGGATGTGTGGTATATTCATTATTATTTTAAATGCTTTTCTGTTTGTAAAGTTAATCAAAAACATGTGACCATGTGAACATGTGTTAATGGAATACAAAGATGCATTAACATTTTCACAAATGTCCATAACTGATCCCCATTATCAATGGTCCTATTTCAGAGAAAAGGGTGCCCATTTTCAGATTCAGTAACATGAGAAGAGAGATACTTCCCAAGATTCTGAAAAAATTACAATATTAAAGCATAAATATATCCTTATTTAAAACTCTCTTACTCCTTCAAGCTTCAGTAACATTTTTCCTCTTCTTGTCCGGTACGAGACAGAGTGCTGATATCAGGTATTGTGAGATCAGAAAATAGGATTTTGATCACACTTATAAACTATAATGGGTAAACACATAAAATGTATAACACATTAATGTAACACTGTTCAAGAAGTAAGAAACACAGAAAGAAAAAGCAAACTTACACAAGTTTTCAAATCACACTGTGTATCCTAGTCTTGCCATCAGTGGCATTAATACTGCACTTCTAGGAAATGGCAAGTCAAGAACATATTATATTTTATTAAACAAACATCGCAGATCATATGTAATTCACAAACGTACTTTTACAAGGGAACACCTGTATAAGAATTGAACAAGTTACACTTAGCACTTCCTGAAGAGACTCCCTTTCAATGTATTTAGAGTAGAGAAGTGTCACAAAATACATGTGAGAAAAAGGGAAAGGTCTAGTTTCACTTGAAATAAAATGGCATTTTATTTACCTTCCGAATAGAGACCAATAACAAATCCAACTATGCACAAGTGAGTAGTTTTGGAACTTAAAAAATCCAGCCAGACACACATGATTTCACCATCACTTTTAACTTATGCACACCTCCATCATACACATAACAAAATAAACTGACTGTGTTAGTTCCCAGCTCTCCTGTTCTCATATTATTGGTTACAGAAACTTTGCCTCTGTTTTTCTCATTCACAGCTCTTACTGACACTTCATACTCTACACAAGCACCAAGATATTCTATGACAAATGAGTCACCTTTCTTTGAAACAGCACTGCATTGCTTCCCATTTCAGTGTGCTCCCAGTACATGACATAATGTGTAACACAGAAACTCTTAAGGCTTGATTTCTTCCAATTCAAACTAACATTGTGTGAACCTCACTTCAAAGTTCAATCTTCAACTTGCCCAGGAAATATAAAGTAACAAATGCTTTAGATGATTAAAAAATTAACAGTTTTTTCTTAGAATTACAAATTGTGTCAGTAAGTAAAACTAACTCAGATACATTAATAGGAAATTACAAACCCTTAACCAATGTTTATGTTCTCATTTATTTTTAGTTATTCAATGATTTTGAGGAAACTGTGAGAAATCTTCTACAGAAATGTGTTACACAGAACAGAGAAAGTGTCAATTCTGATTTCAATGCTAAAGGACTTTAAAAAGCATGTGAAAATTAGAAATATTATTTTATAAATCAAAAGCAGAAAATATGTAACTATTTAAGTTTAATCACATGACTTGTATTATTTGATTATATTCAAACTTTTGGCTTATAATGTTTTTAACAGGGTTATTAAAAAGCACACAAATATGAATTTTACTTAACCCTCCGTCAGTCACGGTGTGTATCTCGGGTATGTGTGACTTTTGATTGTTTGTTCCTTGGAGTATGAGACAAGCACTATCTTATACTTCCGAGCAAGTGCCTGTGTTGCTTCTTAGAAGCCTATGGAGTGGGTTTCGTGCCCCTAATCGCATTTGTTTGGCTGTATTTGGCAGTTCGTATCTGAGAGTTACAGTGCAACCATTCGTATTACTAGGGAGGGGCTAGTTTCTGCTGGGCATAATGGTTCACTTAGACGCAAGTAACACAGAGGATGCCAAGTGTATTTGTGCAATGACATTATCTGATGATCTAAGTGATTGTGGTGATAGCACTGACGATGGGACAGAATCCAATAAAGATTATGTGGAACCGAGAGAAGGTGATTTGGAGAACGCAGAAGATGCAATATTGGATGATGATTGCTGCAATGAAGTGGACACTACTCACAACTGTTTCACTGGAAAGGACAAGACCAAGTGGGGTACGGTAAAAAGTACCACACACATTTAATGCAGGTGGCAAAATATTCTGACAAAATTACCTGGGGTTACTGGCCATGCAAGGAATGCCACCATACCCTTCATAGCATGAAACTGTCCCATTAGATGAAATTTTAGATAAAATTGTTCCGCACACAAATCAGTATATTTTCACTATCCAGCCTAACTTCAGCCACGAAAAAGATGCCAAACTCACAGACAAAACTGAAATAAGAGCTTTCATTGGTTTTCTATACTCAGCTGGAGTGCTTCAGGGTAACTGAAAGAATTGTGGGGTACTGAGACAGACGGCGCTGAAAAATTTCGCTTAGTGATAAGTCAGAGAAGCTTCATGTTCCTAATCAGATGCATATGATTTGATCATAGAACAACCAGGGATGACAGAAAAAAGCACGATTGCCTTGCCCCTATAGGAGACACTCAATATTTCTGAGACACTTTTATTTTCAGGCTATTCATGCCGCACAAGCATAAAAAACACAAGCATATGTCAGAAGCAGAGAAAGGGTTACCTTCATGTGAAAAAAATTGTATTTTATTTACTTACTTTCAGTTCTGAAAACAAACATTAAATTCAGTACACAAAAGCAACCACTTATTGCAACTGACATACCCAGCAAAGCACATAATGATATATGTATATGATATCTCTGATAAAAACCTTTGCAATTCAATATTTCTATGAAAATTAAAAATGTTTCACTGAA